>DWON01005026.1:0-15443 GCA_018251015.1 Phocides pigmalion okeechobee | reverse complement strand
GATGGACGCGAATGCGTTTCTACTCTTGAGGACTAAGATCGTCGCCTCCAATAATGTGTATCCGGCAACCACACCTCCCCAACCGAATCACAATACATGAAGAACATGTTGTTTTACGGCGGATTATGAGGCTGGCGGTGTTACCGCCCCGGGGAGCTCTAACGGCTCTACCACCTTTTTTTTACCAATTCTGTAGTTTATGCGTGATAACTGCAAATATTTATGATTTAACTTAAGTAGTCAATACGTGAAACTCCTGTAATTACAAAGTAATTTGTACAAAACTCGGAAGTTAGGGGCGTAGATTTCCTGTCACTTCCAACTCTACATTACATATATAATTCAAACATTATCGTGTCCCCTGCAAGGCAAACTGGTACGTTTAATTGCACGGGGAAATTATTACTTTCAGCCACAATGTGTACATGTCTGTATGACAACATGTAATTATCTATAAGTTCTTTATTTATGTGATTATCTTTATGATTTATCAACTTACGATGTTTAACAATATTTATTTCTTATCAATAAAGGTGGTAGAATTATATTTCGACCGGGAAGGGGCCACCTCCGCCATCAATTTGCCGTAAAATAATGGCGTTGCGAAATCTAAGGTTAAGACGACCGAAAATGAATGTTATCTTTTACTGTGTTAATGTCCGTGGGCTGCAGCGACTGCTTAACAGGTAGCCTGCCATGACATAAGAACACATGTAACTCCATTCTTTATAGGCATTTCAGCCAAACATTTGTTAAAATGTGAATTCAATACATTAAATACTTCATTATTTTTATGATAGTTAGAGAATTTCTGACTGGCCATAGAGAGGATAGGATTAAGAAAAAAATCCAAAATGGCGTGAGTTGAAGAAAACTGTGACGGTGCGAAATCTAAAGTTAAGACGATCTTTTATTGAAATGTAAAAGGTCATCTCTTACTAATGTAAGTTAGTAAGGTCATCTCTTACTATGTTAATGTCCATGGGCTGCAGTGACTGCTTAACGTCAGCTAGTCTGCCATTAAAAACACACCTAATGCCATTCCTTGTAAGCGTTTCCTTCAAACATTCTACTTGCAAGCGCTGTGAAGTAAATTACTATGCCGTGACCGATAAAGGTAGAGGTTCAGAAGAGCCGTTTCCTTGTTGTCTTGAGACATACGTGTAAAAACATTCATACGTTGCCTGTATGTAAATGAAATGGAGCGAGCGGCCACGCCTGATGTTTATTGGGACGTTATGCGTAAGAACGATAGGAGGTCACGACATGCGGAATCCTTCTGAAGTTTTTTTTATATGAGAAGAGGAGCAAACGAGCATGCAAACCACCTGATGTTAAATAGTCACAGACCATAGACATCCACGTACAATCACAAACACGACTGAAATCCTATCTGAGCTCGAACGTAGATACGTTGCTACGTTCGATTCGTTTCAAAGTGTAGCTTGCAATCGCACCTCTCCAACCGAAATACATGTAATGCTTTACGGCAGATTATAAGGGCGGCGGTGGTTTCTCCCCGGTCGAACTATAGTTTTCCCCCCTTTAAAGCGATTAGTTTTGACGAGACTTTCACTAGCATAGCTGGTGTTATAAGGAGGAACTAACGCTATATACTTTAGAAATGCTAAAATCGCGGGCACAGTCAGTATGATTATAAATGAGAGTTCAGAAACGTGTTTTCTATTAAACAGACTGACAGAGACAGCGCAGAAAGTACCTTTAATAAATCTGGGCACGTACTAATAATAATGTAGTTTCTTCCAAAACCGCTGCAACATTCATTAATTCTGTTGACCACGGCCCTAATAGGATTAACATTTGAATGTCCTTTACGTACGTTCAAAATTCAAGTGCGTTTATTTTTTAACACGTCTGGAATACATTGAGAATTGAATAAAGGCATTTTTGGACGAAATTCTAAAAGGTTTTTTTCAAGGACGCAGCTTCCCATTTTTTGCGCATAAGAATATTGTATTAGGTTAGTGCTTTCCGTCGTTCGGTAATGTACTCATGTCTACCCGTTTTGCAATCTAAGCTCGGAAACTAATTAAACTTTTAGTGTTTGTCTTTTCTACTGTCAACGTTGTTTAGAACAACAAAAGCATATATAGTTGCAACGTAGTTTTTAACAACTTAATATTTTTTTCACAAGGTTTATCTAGTGCCATTAGAATGACGGTATCAAACCTTGTATTTTTTTTTAGTTTTTACAATGTTTAATCTATGGAAAGAGCGCGCGTTTAGTAAACTTTTTAAATTGTTTTTAAAAATGGAACAGATTCGCAATTCTTTAACATTCTGTATTTTGAGTGCCTATCATAATAACTTTAGTAGTACTTTTGTTAGTTAGAGTTTTAAATTTTTAGTACTTTATTAATTTGAAAACGTCTGGAGCACTCTCTTATACTATATCATAGACAAATATAAAGTATTATTACAGATACATTATATATATCGTCATAGATGTACATAATGTGTGTTGGTGGAGATAGGGCACAGTGGCCGATCTTTTTTTGTGAAGTTTCCACCAGATTTAACTTTATGCATATCGTATCCTTAAAAACACGTACACAAGCATCCATAAAATTTTGCAACTAATGGCCACCCATCCAATTCTTGACCGCACCCAAGGTTGCTTAACTTTTCGATCGTATAATCTATACAAGCCTTTGGCGCATAAAACTTTAGCACAAAGTTATATTATCCGTTCCTGTCAATCTTCTCTTCAAACTAGTCAATGCAATTATCCAGCACAAACAATGCATACCCGACATCAGCCTCTGACGTCCCTCGTCCGTTCACAATAACGCCAATAACTTAATTGACGTATGACGTACCGTTTGTCGACAAGCCGTGACTGCAAACTTGCCGATTTTCAAGTATAAGCATTATTTCAGTATATAAATCATTCGCTTTGACAAAAGGTTATTGCGATTTGCTATATAACGGGTACTCGCGAATACATTTTTAATTATAACGTTAATAACCTACTTGACGTTTGACGTACCGTTTGTCGACGCCATAACTGCAAACTTCATAATTTCCATGTATAAGTATTATTTTATGCTATAATTAATTCGGTCCAACAAAAGGATATTGCGATTTACTATATAACGGGTACTAGCGATCATCATTTTTAATTGTAACGTTAATAACCTAATTGACGTTTGACGTACCGTTTCTCGACGCCATGACTGCATACTTGACAATTTGCAAGTAAAATTATTATATTATTCTATAATTCATTGACCTCAACAAAAGGATAATACATTTTGCTACATAACCGGTATAACCGGTGCTATATAACGTGAATCATTATCTAATTGTCTAAACTCTCGATTTTGCAAGTAGTACACAATATCGGTACTTAAAAAACGTTAATTATGTACACGTTATGTACTACAAGTAGTTTATCTCTTAATTTTTAGGTACAAACAGTGATCAGTTGTAATTTTATTATTTGTATAGATATAGACAGATGTAAGTGGACACCGCTACATATCCATCTATGCGGCGCCTTTTACTTAATGTCTGTAAGATACACTAATTTCACATCTCATTTTTGTAGAAAAGTGTTGACAAAACAGATCAAAAACTATTCTATCTATGTACTAAACATCTAATATTATAATTCTATAGCATTTGTGGCGCTAGTTTCTCACCTCGACTTTGTAAAAATGTTAATAAAACAATCAAAAACCATTTTAACTATCTAAACATCTCATTTTAGAGCATATACAAGTCAAATAATATCCGGCGATCGCAGGCTCGGGGATTACTCGCCCGTGCATAGTGCCAATATCCTAATTGACATATCAGTACACCGTTCGCTGCCCGTTTGTAGAAGTGCGGACAGCTTGCTGATTTGTGGAATGAGTTACACGATTTAGTGCGCTCATTTCATTTTTGAAATCAAATGCATAACACAAATCAAAATATGTTTTTTCAAAGTAGGTTTTGTTCAGAATTGTTTTTGAAAGTCCACGAATTACCGACTCCAAAGATGTATGGCTTAGATGAGTCGCCAAATAAACAAATATATTTTCTATTAAATTGAAATTTACCAATAATAAGTTAGCTAGTTAGTTAGTTAGTATCAGCTAAGGCTAAAAACCGTCTAAATTTATTTCAAGTATCTCATAATGTGATCAAAATTGGTAATGATTAGCAGGAAGTTGTTCCGAACCCGATTTCAAATGTCACACAGACCAGAATTTTATATGTATCATATTTATTTGTTTATTAATATCACTATTGGATTTGTATATGTAGTGATTTAATGTTCAGAGGCTTAGGTGGCTATAACTGATCGTCACAACAGTCAAGATCTTTTAATAGTCCAATAATTTAAGTGGTAACTTACATGTCTCTTAATGGTAAAATTGTCTTTGAGTTGATAGTAATAAAATTATTTACTAATTTATTGTTTTTTATGTTGGAAAAATTTCAAATGACCATGCAGGTTATTTAATCTTAAACGGTCTCTGCAGCTCACTTACTTTTACGTCAAGTCAAGGTTAAACTCCTATCTGACATCGTGCAGAGATGTGTTGTTACTCCTGAAGACTGAAATGGTCCTATACCACACCTCTCCAAATGAAACACAAGAACTGCTTTAAGGCGAATTATAAAGCCGGCGGTGGTCCTCAAGGAGAATTGTCTACCACCTTCCGTTAATTGTTTTAATAATATTAATGTACACATATCTTTCAAAGCCTAAAGCTTCAATTAACAAGGCTAAAATGACGTCAACGTTTCAGATTGATGAGATTAAGCTAAAAGTTTAAGTTTAAAATATTGTTTACGTATAGTATTATAATTTTTTATTTTTATTTTGTATAGTATTATTGTTTTTTCTTTTTCTTGTTTTGTATCAATTTCCTATATATTGTTTATATAAATTTATGTATCGTTTCTAAGGGCCTTAGTAGCCTGAAATAAATAAGCCTAAAACAATGTTATATAACACATCAGACGTTTAACGTCGAAAATGAATGACAGTAACCGGTGTACAATTGCGTCAATAACCTAATGGACGTATTCAGTACGTCAGTTATCGTTCGCAGTACGTATGTGGATAACAGTTAGATGATCTGCCAGTACGAGCGCTATTATTGAATGGGTACGTTCATATTTATTACATTTTGACCAGTGATAGAACAGTTCAACCGGGGAGGTACCACCGACGCCCTCATAATCCGTCGTAAAGCATTACTTGTGTTTCGGTTGGAGAGGAGCTGTTGCCGGCTACACTTTGAAGCGAGGCGACCATCTTAGTCCTCAGGGGTAGCAACGCATCTATGTTCGAGCACAGATAGGATTTCAGTCGTGTTTGTGGTTGTACGTGGATGTCTATGGGCTGCGACTACTTAACGTCAGGTGGCTTGCATACTTGTTTGCTACTCTTCTCACATAAAAAAATAGCTGTACCCACGACTTCGCTGGTGATGATTGCATTAAATATATATAACTTCTTTATTTATTAACCGATTTAAATAAAGGAACACAAAATGTTAAGTGAAGCCCAACACATTTCAACGTGCACAAACCTGTAGACATACAGATTAATTCTAACTTTATACTCTGAAATCACTGTGTAACTTTACTATGTTGTGATATATGATTTAAACTTATAATCGAAGCATTTATACACTGTAATAAGTAACAATTAATTTTAAATTGCATTAAATTAATTGCGAGCAATCAAAAGTCGTTGATCGTGAGCGGTTACAGGGTAATTTAATAATAAATAATAAATTGTATATTTGTGATATTCTATTATTAGAACGTTATTCAGAATAACTCTGGTTTATAATAATTAGTATTCCAATGATGAATGGTCTGCTGGTTGTCTGCCCCGCGTTTATTTACCATTTAATTCACCATTTACCATTTCGCTTGATTGCCATTACCAAAATAGCTATACGAGTTCAATTTACACTAATTTGCATCGATACAGATTAAATTATTGATATGTAATGAAGTAGCGTGGACAACTAGTAATGCTGTTTAGTAAAGACTTGATAGTTTTGGTAATCTGTTTTGAGAGAAGACATATTATTAAGTTGTTAAAAACTACTTTGCAACAATCCGCCTTCACAATGTATAATGGTATATATTTAAAATCACGTATAATATCGTCGGATAGGAATACGGGAAGTGATGAAAAATATAAACCATTACACATATTAGTACCAACACGTGCTTCGCCCCAAAACGGAGCATCAAGGTCAGTTGACTCTGCGACGGTTAATCGGTAATAAATGGTCGGTAAGATGAAAAATTGTCTACTAACTCTCTTTCTCTCTCTCTCACACACACACATAACTAACTATGTCTAGATGGTCATGTTACTGTAATGAGGTCTCCATTTACATACCGTAATTTTAGACTTCAGATTGTTAACAGTCAGTAGTTACCCGTAAATTTTCATTTTTTACTGTATGTAGTACTTAAAACATCTCTGCTTAAGGTAACATTTAAGGTATGTGTTAATTTTATTTTATATCAGTAAGGGTTGTAGATTAAGTTTACAAACTCGTTCTCCAAAATAAAGGGGGACGAAAAGTCCTAAGTGGAGAAGATAAAACATTTCTGTTAAGCATTTAATAACGAGACGGCTATCGTTTTTACGAGAGTTGAGTAGAGCGAGTAAAATATGTGACATGGTGGTTACGCTCCGTGGAGCGGGGAAGAAATGTCACCTCTAGGGGCTCCTAATATCCACAGCCTCCATGTAACCGCAGACCCCGGCAAGTTTGCTTTCACAATTATCTCGCTGAAGAATGACACAATTAAACTTTCCTCTAAGTACGCAAGAATTTAGACTAGAACCAAAGATTTTGTAGCGAACTTTCTAATTAAGGCTAAGGTTGAGGTTTTCAAAACTACGAAGTTGAATGCTATATGCCGGGTACTCAAGATATTTGATTTTTGATTGCCGTTATTTCGAACTAGTATGGCTTGTGGTCACGGTGAATCTGCGATGTGGATAGAAAGCTGATAGATGCTAGTAATTGATTTATCCACTCTACGGCTAGTTCGTTTTTTCATTCCTATAGGTTTCTACCTCCTATATCCTATACACAGCGCTTTAATCGAGATCCATATTTTTAAATTATCCTACTTTTATGTACTATTTTCTTAATTCTATTTTCTATCAGTGACTGTTGGATTCTATCCATTGATTCTAATTTTTTTATAAAAAGAAAGTAGCAACAAACATGAATTTCACTTGGTAGTAAATGCTCTCTGGCACCCATGATCATCCGGTGCTTTATCCATAGACAAATTATACAAACTATACCGCAAACCTCTACGTCTAAGATTCTAATATTGCCATATTAAAAACAATACCAGGATTACATAGATAAAGAAGCTTGTACTCACATATATTGTATTTTTCCCTAAATTGTAAAATAAATTATTTAGTTCAAATGTACAAAACTCATCCTGCCCAGACCTTGGATTTTATAAAGTCTACTTGCTCATTAATCTATTACTTACTAAACTGTATATTCTCATTCAGTGCAATATAATTTCTTTTCAGATTCGCAAATTTTTGAAAACAATCTTTAACCACTCACATATAGACATAAATAGCCAGAACATTTTAAATCTGTTTTAGGTAGGACAAGGCTCATGTGTGCCATACAAAAGATAAAGTATTCGATAAAGTTTGTATTCGAAAAAGTTCGTATTCGATAAAGTTTGTATTCGAAAAAGTTCGTATTCGATAAAGTTGTATTCATCAAACTGTAATAATAAAGGGATGGAGGCTTCGAAAGTCGAATCAGCTTCTTCATTACAGGGTGCCAATCACATCGTCTCGCGTGAAATCATAACTCAGCAAGACGCCTGCCCTTCTAAATCTTTGGGGAAGCGCCATCCATTGCGTTTAATTATAGCCCGACCCCAAGCGCTCTACCTGAAGATCGTTAATCTTTCTTAAAGATATATCCCCGCCTTAGAAACAGCCTTCATTGCACGCCCTCAGCGCTAATCGCTTCATGTCGCACACTAGGCACTTCGACGTTGAAACCGTCACTGATTGCTCTACTATTGACGAGTGAACGAAAAGCGATGTAGAACTTATTAAACCGTAAATTTTGTTCATTTTTCAAAATTGAAATGATATGTCAACTTTTATATCATTGACAAATAAATGACAAGCGCAGTAGGAATCTTCACATAGTATAAAACTAAGTCGCTTCCACCGTCTATACACTTAGATTTTTAAAATGACGTAACGAACTTTGATGCGATTTTCATAGGTAGACAAAGTGGTTCAACAGGAATGTTTATATGTAGACCAATTTTAATGCATACTACAGCGGATACAAAGGATAGCCAATAACTTCAAAGATTTATAATGTGATAATGAATTCAGTAAAAGTACGCTACGATACAAACTTCGCTTAGAATATAAGCGTAGTTTATATCTGATTCTGTTGCTAATTTGCAAGGTGCAAATTAGCAACAGAATTTAGAATTTAGAAATTTTAATGAGGTTGTACAACAAAAATAATAATTATTATAGATACAAGTGTTTTAAATGATAAGTATACGTAAAGTAAAATAACATCATAACACGGACTTCATACTCTTAAGGTCTTGTTTCGTATGATTCACTTAATTAACAACTTTAAGAAACTTACAACAATTTAAAACAAATGTATGTTGATTTTTTTATTAAATACTCGATTGATTTTAAACTAATTGAATGGCTCGTGGTCACGGCTAAACTGCAGACATAGCAGCAACTAAAGGGCGCTTATCATGAGTATCCATTACATAGTCAGATGTTAGTAGTTTTCTAACAATTAGTCGCACTTTTGACCCACACCGCTGGTGACGAGAGAGCTGGTTTATATCTCTCGTAGAAAATTGCTATCGCTACTCAATGCGGGAATGCGTTTATCGTTCTTGGCACGCAATCCGTTTAGATTATTTACGTAATACTTTTATTATAATTAGTTTTACGATTTTCTTTATTATCAAAAATGATATCAATGTTACGTTAGTATCTTGTTATTGATAGTAACTCGTAAGCAGTGAAACAAGTCAATAAAGTCTCTGCTTAACCTTTCGCGTTGTTTCGCTACATACATATTGCAAAGTCTTTGAACTTTCCCCTCGGGTATTAAGACGGCACCCGGTTTTACGTGTCTCGATCTCGATTTCGACGTTTATATTTATTGATTAGCGGGACGACGGCAGATTTCAATAAGCTCCATTAACCAATTTGGTTTCGGGAATCTCTTGATTAAGTTTATGACGTCTCGTCTCGACGCTTTCTGCTTGATTGGTTATCCGTTTAAACGTCAAATCTTCATTGAAAGCTGTTAATTCAAAACCCCTTTCGATATTATCTTTCTTTGATCTGTCATTACGTAATTGAGTTCATTAAGCAACAAGAGTAAATTTCGAAATACGTACATTTATGATCAAGTTTACATCTACACAAAAGGTACCTCGTATACATGTTGAAAAGAAATAGAAACCAGTTTTTTTATACATTAGCCCAGTGATAAGACGGATGACCTGCCTGATGGAAAGCAATCACTGTCGCCTATGGACATTTGTAAGACCAACATCTGATACTGGCCGTAAAGAAGCTACGATTAAAAAAAAACAAGAAAAAAAGGCGGGACAGGTGAAAATTGTTTTGTCGATGGTTTATAAAATCAATTCTGAAATTAAATATAAAATATCAGTAAATAAAAAGCGTAAATAGTGACTACCTGCAGTATTGTAAAATGTATGAAAACAAAATCTAAGTTGAAGACGATCTTTTATGATAAATAGGGAACAGTAATTAGAAAAAGGTTCACAACAGGGAGGCTTAATAATGAAAAGTGGTCGGTTTTCTTAGTGTCTGTGTTGACGGCAAAACCTCGATACTCCACAGTATCGTAACACAAGCCCGGGCTGGCCAGGGAGCGAATGCAAATACCGGGCAACGCCGTCCGCTTTCAATTAAGTTCTGAAACTGTTTGTATTCACCTGGAGCCTCCCCTTCATATTTGTCTTGACATAACTTTGTAAAACAGAGAGTTTTATGTATCTATTCGATATAGTGTTTGGACGGAGGTAATATTTAACTTCATACTGTAATGTATGTGTTAGATTAATTAATACATTTTGATATCAGTTTTCTATTGCATTGTTATGTTGACATTTATTCTATCTTTTCTAACTGTATTATAATATACAATTTTATTGACAATTCTATTATATCGTTATATGTAGTGCCAAGAAATCTACTCGTTGGTTGAGTTCTTGTCTAAGTCGATATCATTTGTTTATACTTTTTATAGTGAGTAACGTTAACTCTATCCGTTGCTAGAGCTTTAGGCAATACATTGATACATAAGTATAAGAGTTTTTATCGAAGTTTACATGATTTATTTTTACTTTTTACGTTAAATTTTTATACTAATTAATGTTAACATATATATATTTATTAACCTTAACCAGCCCTAAATCCCTAAACCAGCTACACTTACAAATGAGATGACCAATTCAGTCCTCAGGACTAGTAACATATTGACGTATAAGCTCATATAAGACTTCGGTTCTGTTTATGGATATTAATTTAATACCTGCATGTACTTTTACTACTTTTCTTACACACACACACGCACACACACACACGCACACACATACATATGTATATACATATATATGTTAACGGTACGTTATTAGAAGCTAACGTAAAAAGGAAATCGAACGATATTCAACACAGACAAGAACTTATACTTATGTATTATTTGTGTCAATGAAGGTTAAGTAAAAATGCAGACGGTCAAAGACGTTTACATTGATTTCCAAATAATTTTGACAAGAGCTTTGCAATGTCCACTGAGTCTGAGACTGCAAATATCGACGTCTGCTTTCCAATTACGTTCGACCGTACTTTGTGTTACCTTTGACGGCCCCATATTCCTCCACCTTGAGAGTTTCTTCATACAAAACCCATAGTACATATCTATAAGTTATAAAATAACTAGATAATACAGCGAGTATTCCTGCAAATGAACACCTATTTTACTTCTTAGGGAACAAAGTTCCAATATTCCTTTCTAAGGTTATTTACGTTGTAAAGAATCTGTATTCAAAATTTTAAAACTGTAAATTCTGTGGTTTTACTGTGATTTAATCTCCATGTGTATCAGTTACCTTACTATTTTATATGTTTATGTACACACACACACGCTCACACATACACACATCGCTTCTTTGCTTCAATGACGTGTTATCCTAAAAAACACAATTTTGTAGTGGAGCATTTTTTACTTACAAAAAGATATTTTACTTAATTGTGTATTTTTTTACGTTTATTGTAGATTACGTACAAAAATTTAACACTTTAGCTATCTCAAATCAAACACGGAGATTTCAATTATGAAATAAAATAAAAACTTAAGTTTTCAAACTTGTCACATTATTGAAACAAAGAAGCGACATATATAAATAGGTTGTTACAAAGGCATGAAAGGTCTATTACCTTGTTGAGTTCTGTGGGCAAAACTTTGCAGACTAAAGCGTCTCATTGGCAATTGAATGACCGTTAATTATGTATAGACCCCTAAATAACTCTTTTGAAGACATCATGAATAGAGTAACAACAAGTCGAAATTATGCTGCTTAAATTAAATTGACCGAGATATATGCACTACTATGTAAGTAGGGTAATATAAGTAACACATTTTTTTTTATATATGAGTGGAGTAGCAGTCTTGCATATAAACCACCTGATGTTGAGTAGTCGCAGCCCATAGATATCCACACACAACCACAAACACGACTGAAATCCTATCCGAGCTCGAACGTAGATACGTTGCTACTCCTGAGGACTAATTTGGTCGCCTCGCTTCAACTCAACGCCTTTACTCTGCTCCACTATGCAAGCAGAGTAATGTAAGTAAGTCAAAATGATGTTTTGAAAAATAATATTTATTTCAAGACAGAGTTTGATGACATTGCAGATTCAGATTCCGGCCTCACAGTCGCGTGGTAAGGATTTAATCTTTGAAATAGACCTAATTTTTTGTTTAATCATGTGTTGTAACTAAACGAAATCCCCTGTTTTGAAGGTGTCGGAAAACGGTGTAAGTAATGGTGAGGTACCTATACCCTTGAGAACTCTTTACAATCACAAATCTATCAGAAAATAAGTTTAAATTAGTTACTAAACAAACATTGTGTAAAAAGGCGTATTATAAAACCAATGAATATTTAAGTTATAAACTCATATGGTCTGAAACGGCTCCAGCCCCACTTGCTCCATTAGTTTAAGTTATTATTTGTAAATTACATTTTAAAGATGAAAGAGACGTGTGTTTTGGAGTTTCTTTCGCTGACTCTTCTCCAAAACGAAACACCTTACGAGTCGGTGGTAGTTTATTGACGTTCAAAATGAGTTCTGTGAAGAATCTATTTTGAATAAAAATATTTTGATTTTGATTTTGAATGTTTCCAAAGGTTTCAAGTTTAATCTGATTTTGACCAGCATGGCTTCCACATTGGCCTTTCATATTGGGAAGAGTTTAGTTACAGCTTAAGAGACCAAGCAGTGGAACTGTAAAAAATCAACATCGCAACTTAACATAAGCGCAAAAAGAAACAAGCAAATGTGTTAAGTGTTTGTTCCACTTGGTTTTCAAACCTTTGGTCTGTGGGGTCCTAGTGGCAAAAAATGTTTTCAACCAGACACTTTACGTTTGATCGATGCTGCTAGTGACAAGTGGGCTGTTTCATATCTTGCGCAAAGCCTTGCGATCGCTATTCATCGCGGGAATTGTCCTTGGCGTAATGCCGCACGGGCACGGACACCCTTAAAATGTATAAGTTAGGTTTATTATAATTATTTCAAAGTTTTCCTCATTGTAATTATGTACATGTAAATAATAACATAAACTTGTTCCAAGACCGGCAATCGTAATAATAGGCAACATTTAAGATTCCAAGACTATAAATGCACTTATCCTTAAAGTCTGCACTCAAAAGCGTACAAGCCGAGGACAATAAGGACTTGACGAAGTTATTTAAATAACGCGACAATATTATTTGGCTTCATAAAGCGAATTATACTGCACGTTAAGCGACTTTGCTATATAATTATTTTAGCTTAACGCTTTAGATTTTGATAAATTATAAATTTGATTATAGTAGAGAGTTTATAGCATTACTTTTGTTTCCTTTGGAGAAGCGCGGTTGCCGGCTATACTTTGAAGCTAGGCGATTTAGTAGATTAGTCCACAGGAGTAGCAACGTATCGTTCGAGTACGTGGATGTCTATGGGTTGTGACTACTTAACATCAGGTGGTTTGCATGGTCGTTTACTTCTTTTCTCATATATATGGTTTTCCCACCTTCTATCTGAACTATTATTGTTATATTTACACGTAAATAATAACGCCATAACAACGCATAACGTCATTATCATACCGTCAACTATAAATTACCCGGTCACAGTAAAACAGGTCCTTTAAACGGGAGGCGAAACCTCTAAATGAGGTTTTAAGCCATCGTCTTCACAAAGCAGATTTGAGGTACTCTCAGTACAATGGTGGCTCTGATCCCGCGAAACGCCAACAATACCTATATTATCATCGTTTATGACTCCGTTGGTTGTGGCACTTAGAATTAAGTGAGTAACTTCACGTATTGTTTGAACAGTTAAGCTTGGTTGAGTATATTTCTACGCACTACATCAGTTGAAAGGTTTAAAACTAATTATAATAAAAGCCTAACCTAAACTATCTAAAGGAAATTCGAGCCCATGCGGCATGGTGCTAAGAACCCTAGTTTGGTGCTTTCTGCGTTAAATAACGTTCGCAATTCTCAACGAACCAGCCCTCGTGTTATCGGCCGAGACTATGTTAGTTTAAAAGCACCATTATGATTTTTTTTTGTATTGTAAAAGTAGATAACGAGCCTTAAGGTCATTTGATGTTAAATGGACTCTGCAGTCCATGGACATGCAGGTTCAACATAACAAGACAGAAGTCCTGTCTTATTTCGTGTATAGATGCGTTGTTAATTGTGAGGATTGAGATGGTCGCCTCATTTGTAAGTGTAGCTGACAACCGGTCCTTTCCAACCGAAACACAAGCTATGTTTCACGGTGGTGTAGTCAGAGCGGCGGTGGTATTACGGCATATATATAATAAACCGGATATACATTATTGGAGGCGACCATCTCAGTCCTCAAGAGTAGGAACGCATCCGCGTCCATCCTTAAATAGAACTTCTGTTCTATTTGAGATTGGACGTGGTTGTCCATGGGCTGCAGTGACCACTTAACATCAGGTGGCCTGCATTCCCGTTTCTTACTCTCACAATAAAAAATAAAAAAAAATTATCGAAAAAATTAACGTAAAGATATTTGAGAAAATCTATTATTAGGGGGCTTTATTATAAATGTCAAAATAATAGTTGAACTTTTGTCTGTTTATCTGTTTGTCTATGCGTTTGTGCGCACTGATCACAGAAACGCCTTAAACGATTTCAATGTGATTCTCAATAACGTGTTGCAGGAAGCTTCATGTCGTACTAAGTGTAGTTATAATTCAATCGGTCTGTAAATAAAAGTTATGTCAATTTAAAAGTTGGGGCGTGACATAAGAACTTTTCGTTCTAAGAAAATCTGAAATAACCCAAAAATTGAAGCCCACGTGATCAACGTCGCAAATAGTAGCTAGTTATAAATATTAAGCCTTTGCTCCCGAATTAAGTTCTAAACTTGAAGTAATCGGCAACTTCAGTAAATTTAGAAATCAATTCAGATTCTATTAACAATTTCAATTTCGGCAACCGAAAATATTCTAACCTGACAGGCTAAATATAGAACTTAGTTGTTTTATAAAAAAAAACATGTTTGCTCAAAATATTGTAATTTTTCGTGAGTTGTCAATCTAAAAGCAAAACCAAACATTCAGCTCACGAAGAGCTATACCTAAGTAAATAAAGAGTAACAAGCAAACCAATAATTCGAAAGTACTGGATCGATTGTCACTGTTCATAGATTTAAAATTTCATAGTACTTGTAAAGAAAAATAATTAAACGATTTTAAAAGTAACATAATGTCGTATGTATTTAGTATATAATATATATAGTTGAATTCTGTCCCATTAGAACGAGTGGGTCGTTTCAAGTACCTGGGGCATATACTGACGGGGGACCTAAAGAACAACGAGGACTTAGAACGCGAGAGAAGGGCTCTGGCTATCAGGGCGAATATGATAGCCCGCAGGTTTAGAAACTGCTCAAAAGATGCCAAGATCACTCTTTTCAGAGCCTATTGTACCACCTTTTACACCTGCAGCCTGTGGAGATCGTACACGCAAAAGATCTTGGGAGCCCTTAGAGTACAGTATAATAACGCCTTCAGAATGCTGATGGGGCTGCCCCGCTTCTGTAGCGCATCGAGCAT
>DWON01005025.1:0-15444 GCA_018251015.1 Phocides pigmalion okeechobee | reverse complement strand
CGTGGTTGTCCATGGGCTGCAGTGACCACTTACCATCAGGTGGCCTGCATGCCCGTTTCATACTCTTTCATAATAAATAAAAAAAATAAAAAAAAAATCTTCCAAATATCGTTTAAAAAAAGCCTTCGACATAAATATGGACGTAAATGCAACCAGTTTCGCAATACATTTGCGCAATTATCGTCGTATCGTTAATATCCTCATATTACTTCGTTATCTATTGTCGCTAATAATTGTTTTGGGCATAAATTTACCAGGAAATAGCTTTGTTGGTTCATTTCGGTAACTGAATCAATGCCCGCTGCTGGCTTTAATTGCCACGTAAAATATAGATACCACGTCTCTTACGCTTGATTATCATATCTATATATATAATAGAATTGTAAACAATCGCTGCCTGTATATGGCAAATATAAGTATTTAAATAATTGTTAAAACATACTAAAAAATACGCTGTTAAAAAAAACACAACTAAAAAAGTATAAATAAGAAAAATATTTATTTCACTGTTTAAAAGCGTCTTTTTTAACCGTCGTTTTTTTTAACCAATATATATATATATTTTCATATAATTGCATTGTCATCCGTCCTTGATACGAGTGCAAAGTTTCAAATTAATCAGACTTCTGGAAATTGAAGAAAATTATGCTCAAAGAATCCGTTACATACATAGATACAACCCAAAATTGTAATGTGGTGCCTTTATACACACAAGAGTACCCAAAACAAAGTTTTTACATTTTGTCTGTTTGTCTGTATATCTGTATGTTTGTGCACGCTTATTTGAGAAACGGCTTATACGATTTGACAACACAATATAATCGTTTTCAGGATTATATTATGTTGGGTTTTACTTAAAATTTAATGTTTATTTCATTAAAATCAGTTAATAAATAAAGAAGTTATATCTATTTAATTCAATCATCACCAACGGATTCGTGAGCACAGTTAGATTTGTAAAATAACTGATATTTCTTCTGTATATTCAAGTATATTCAAGGTATATTTTATAGAGAGATAGACGTCATATAAATAATCAAACTTAGGTTTTTAAGTTATTGTAAAAGCTACTTAGCTTCAATCCACTGGCACCATACATAGTATAACCATTATGAACATAGAAAAAGTGAGAGTAATGTGGATGTTGTCAATGACTGATTTAAAAAGAGTGTCAATAGTTGTTTTCCAATGGCGTTTTTATCTCTTCTATATAGCTTTGATATTCATTAAGTGTTTGTAAATACCTTATAATGAAATAAAATATTAAAAATTGAATTTGAGATTACGAATATAGTATATTCTAATTTTAGGTTGCTGTAGATAGTGAAAATCAGCTTATTAGACTACTTTCAACAATATCACACCCTCAAGAATAATTATGGACACAATAAATTAAACTTAAACTCCTAATCTGCCCTAGGGTTTATAGGGTTGTCAATCATTCCATTTAAACAATATTATCTTATTTATTAAAAACAATACGTAATACTATTTTATCATCACGTTTAAAAAATAAATTCCAGTTAGTAAAAAAAATATATATAAAAAAGATATTTGGTAAAAATACACGTGGTTTATCACATTTTATTTTTAAATTACTACGAATAAAGACCAAGAACCATTAAAAAAGAACATAAAATTTGAAACACGATCTTTATGTATATTTTACAGAATTATATCTAAAATATTATCAATTTCCTTTATAGAACCTTTCACATATTATTTTTAATACAAAACGCTGCCAACCCTAGGTACGACAGGCTTGCGCAAAATGGCAATTTCGCGCATTCCTGTAGCAGCATTTGCAATAAATCCGCCCAATTATTACGGTACCGGTAATATCCGCTTATTATTACGCTATCTGTTGTCGCTAATCATCCGGGGAACTTGTTTGTACAAAATAGGTCGCAAATGGCTCTGAAGTTCATTTAGCCAATAGAGTTACAGGAAGTTATTGCGTTCGATAGTCAGGATTTTACGAAAATCGTGTCTGTTTTAGATGTTTAGATTTTTTGATCAAACAACTAAAAAGGCAATTTCTATAATGTTATGTCCAACAATCTGCCCGTCTACGTATCCGTTGATCGCCATTACATGCATACAATTAGTAACCTTACAATTTGATGAAATATTTTAATTTATAAATTATTTGGCCTTTGTCATTAAAATTATTAACTCGAATCGAAAAATACGTTTTTAATTAAAATTATTGAACTTTATACTCAAAATATATTCAACTTTTTAGCTCCATCGTGTGTTCTTACTTTTTTAAACTATGATTTATTTTGATATTAAAAATTCCTCGGACGATATATTTTTGACATATATTTATTCAATTCTTTGACAAAGCCGTGTTTCCTTTACGCTGTATTTCCTCATAAATTCACCCCGAACAAGTGCCCCTCAAGTGTACTTGCTAAGGACTTAAACAGAGTGCCCTCTTCATCAATTGCCTGTTGTGCTCTTGACTTTAATGTTACGTGCTCGGCTCGCTACACACTGTCATTTTAGAAATTTACTAGCTACTCGACAGAACTAGCCCTGGGATTAGGTATTTATATATACTTACACTGTTTTCTCATGCAGATATTTATATTTTTATCTGTTTGCTCTTCATTTCCACGTAATATAACACAGCGGCGTCCAATTTGGGGGCCTTCGTGGACCTGATATCGTGCACGGCCTTGGACGAGACAAAACGGCTGTAGACGCACGACGATCACCTACTAGACGAAAGTCGCCTTGCTCAGTAAGGAGCTTGGCGATCTGAGTTTGGACCTGGGGAGGTCGCGGAAGCGGGACCATCATGTGGCCTCTCCCTCGGTTATGACAAAGATACCTTCCCCCGCACAGAAGGCGCCTCCACAAACGGCTAAACTGGAGGAGATCTGCAAAGCGGTGATTACGCAGTTGGGCACGATGGTGAATGCCCATCTCGCCGCCCTTAAAGAGAGACTCCTTCCTGAGAAGAGTGTCTCACCCCCTCCGGCACCCAGCACAAAAACGGATGACACTGGTCATCGGTCCTCGCCCGCTGCGATGTCCAGTGTTCAACACGCCGCCATCGGGGTGTGGGTATTTGTCTCAGAGGTGGGTCTGGCGAGGTCGGACCACTGGCGGAGACACGAATGTGTACGAAAGCGTTCCCGCGACTCCGTCCCCCTGTGGAGCAGTGGAATACCCGTCAGGTTTTTAGTCGGTTGGAGTCCGACATAACCTTCCGTCGTCCCCGTGGCGGAAGGTACTCGTTCCGGGATCTCCTGACGTTAAAAAAACTCTATAACTTTGTGCAACACTAGCATACCATACTTCAGATTATATTCATAATAATAACGATTATTGTCTAGGTTATTGTCTCTGGGAGGAGTTCACGGAAAGCTGGCAACATTACTTCCTCGAATAGCTAAGCTAATTCTCTATTAATTCTAAGCTTCTAATTTTACTTTTAGGATTATTGTTAATGTTGTTCTATTATACATTTTAGTAATGTATTATTATTGTACAGTCAAAATATTTATGTTCCAAAATTGAAGTGTAGTTCAATACATTTCTACTACTCGTGAATATATTTATATTCCAAAATCTATACAGCTACGATGGCAATACTACATTATTTGTAGAATTATTCAATGTATTATTATTAAATAAATATTACGTCAATTATCGTATTGCCAATCACCGTAGCGTCAATATTTTGGCGTAAATTATATAATTTACGCCAATAACTAATTCATTAAAAAATTATCATATACATATATTGACAAATATTATTACTTGGCAATATATTTTTTAAGTGTGTAATGTAGATTTTTAGATATATTTATAAACTTTAAAAATAAGAGGAATAACATGAATACAAAAAATCATATTCATACTTCTATTTCTATCTACGTAGTTAATAGCTATATTACTCTATTAACTATAGATAAAAAAAACCGAAAAATAGATGAATTACATTAAAATATAAATTCCTTATCCTGTAACAAAATCTTAAAAAAATCCTATTGGTTTCCAAATTCAAAAATCTCACATTTTGTTTCAGTGACGGTCTACGAAGGTGATACGCTCAGCCTGCAGCGAATCAGTCGCACGGAGATGGGAGCGTATCTCTGCATCGCCACCAACGCGGTCCCTCCCTCCGTCTCCAAGCGAATCATCGTAGATGTCGAATGTGAGTACATACACATATAATATTTTTATTATAATTTTAGAACACTTTCATCGTAACACTAAAGATTTTGAGTTGGAGATTTTGAGAGATGAACGGTTTTTAAAACTATTGTTTTCTCAAAGCGACGTTAAATGTAAGTTTTAACTTTATTGTATATTTCAGATGTTGTATTAGCGTGAACGTTATGGTCAAGAAACTTTTCAAATTACACGAAAAATAAAGTTGACACTATTTACTTACATATTAAATTGAATCTAATTATAGTTGCATAATTTTGTTGTTTTTAAAATAGTCTCAATGCCTCAAGTCAATTCAAAACTTGTTATAATGTGTAAAGTTTGTAATTACATAATAAGAACGAGTAAAATTCCTTAAGTGAATAAGGTTACTTACAGGGCACACTGTCTACTTTTCATAATTATGATATTACGGTATTGGCAACCCAACTTTAACTTTGTTGGAAATATTCAAATGTTGAAGATTTTTCATTAACCGAACTTATTCTGAAGAGAACAGCTTCGGTTAGAGCCCCTGGATTATTATTATAATTTATCCCACTTATATAATAATATAAGCAAACGCTGCCCTTATAATCCGTCGTTAAGTATTACTTGTGTGTCGGTTGGAGAGGTGCGGTTGCCGTCTACACTTTGAAGCGAGGCGACCATCTTAGTCCTCAGAAGTAGCAACGTATCTACGTTCGAGCTCAGAAAGGATTTCAGTCGTGTCTGTGGTTGTACGTGGATGTCTATGGGCTGCTACTATTTAATATCAGGTGCTGTTGGTTTGCTGCTCTTGACACATAAAAAAATATATAAGGCATGTAAAACTAGACCCCACTTTTGTTATTTTTTCACAAGTTCAGAAGTCATCATAGTGATCAGATGACTTTAGACGGAGTAGCTCCTACTGGAGCGGTCTGCCAGTATTTTCACCGGAGGGATGATAGTGAAAGCGTGCAACGTCCCTGCGCTGATTGCAAATAACGTACAAAGTCGGTCCCGAATATTCAAAGCAGATTTGAAAAAAAAATTGCTATGAATGCTCGGGTGAAAGTCATAGTTCAAAAACAACGTCTGGAAGAAACTTAATCAAGTTTGTTATTATAGTGTTTAATCAGAGAAATACTAACTGATTCTAGCGTGATGCAATTCCAATGTTTCGATGATAAGGTGTTTATTGGTGATCTTTTTCCTTGAGATTAGCGTTGCATTCGTGACCGATTTCATAGGTGACTTTTCTATGTAATTTTTTTAAGAATCAAACAGAAATACCATCATGCTAGTTCATATTCCCATCTAGATGCGTCAGATCGGATTCAGGATAATAAAACATTGCTGGAACATGCCTAGATAGTCATACATATTTTAATTTGTTTACTAAAAATAAACGAGCAATTCTTATTCCTTTGAAGGAAAATTCTAGAAAAAAGATGAATTCTGTAGTCGCTGAAGTCATTTCCTCTCACAAATGGCATGAAGCTAGCACAAAGAGTTGGTACAATCAATGTTCAATTAAATTGTGTTCGTTGTTATGGACGAAATACAGAAAGACGATAAATTAAAAAAAAAAATAGTTTGAAGATATGTTTTCGGTGTGTAATATTTTACTTTGTAAGGTTATTATTGGAGCATTGATAGTGTGTACAATCTTCAATAGAACTTATCTAGCATTTTTAATCCAGGGTAGTCAATGTACAAAAACGGATGGAGGAAAATTTTATATGGAAATAGAGGATTGATTCAAAAATCTTTTCTTTTTGTCCGATAAAACCATAAATGAATTAACAGAAGCATCTTACTCATGTGGTTCTAATCTAGAAATACATTCATTCTCTTGTCCTGGATATCGGAGGAAAAGACTAACGCATTAAATCCATAAGACAAAAGGAAAACCTGAGAAGTCACAATGTCTTATGTAACTAACAATGCACTAAGACAAATAGCTTTAAGGGTACATGTATGTATACAGAACCTTACTTCGATCTTCGTACAGATAGTATTTTTTATGAATAGTAAAAATAGATACGGAGTGATGCTTCTTTTATATTGCAAATATCGATCATACTAAAATTAATGAATTGAATACAAGTTTCATACTTGGAACCGACTACGTTGCAAATATTGCTATTCAAAATGGATTCGATGAGAGAACGAGTAAAAATTGCGAATTAGAGATAATTAGGAATGAAGTATCTATTTTTATAAAATATCTATTTGAGGAGTATTTAAATATAAGAAAAGTTAATAGACCAAGCAAATTCTTGAAATGTTCATACATTTAAGGAATTCATGAAAGGAATGATCTATCAAAAAAGACAAAATAAATAGTGAATTTACATTGAAAACGGACAAAATAACAGACGCAAAATATAACGACGGTATTCATGAACTTTATGAAACGGTAGCAAGTCAAATGGAAAGAACTGATGTCATCTGTACAAATACTACTATTGAAGCGACGAGTATAGTTCAGTTGGAACTTTGCTTCTTATAAAGTACTTTATAGACACTTAAGGAGGTAAAAGATCCAAATTGTATTGAAAGACTGCAATTCGTATGCTCTCGAATGCGCAAAATTGTAATTTGAAAGATTTTCTTTTATATTTTCTTCTATATTATTATTTTCAACGTTGTAATAATGATGTAATCGAAAAATATCACGTTCTTATGAGGCTGACACTTTGTTTGATGAAGAATGTATATTTATATGAGACTAGTAGAAAAAGAAAGCATGTAAGGATATGATGCTTAAGAGCTTTTAAGCTCAAGCTGGACTGAACTGAGAAGTGATGCTTCAATTATTAATAATTATGTAAATGTGTTGCTATTATTGGCAATTAAGATGGTCAAGTCGTAAACATCATCCAAATAAAATATAAATGAAAAACACTCACAGTTATATGATTAATTTTAATGGTTTGGTTGACAATTGTTAAATATATGAGTACATTACTCTTACATGCCAATTATAAATAAGCGTTCACGAACTTATGGAGCGGGTACAAGTTAAATAGAAGAAACGAATGCCATCTGTACAATCACTGCTATTGAAGCGACGAATTCAGTTGGAAAGACAGACTTCAAGTTGCGACTTTGCTTCGTGCGGTGTACTTTAAGACACTTATAAAGTCAGAAGTTTTAAATAATACAAAATGTTTGCGATATATATATATTTTATTGTGTAAGAGTAAGAAATGGGCATACAGGCCACCTGATGTTAAGTGGTCACTGCAGTCCATGGACGACCATTTCCAATCTCAAACAGAACAGAAGTTCTATTTGACTAAGTTGGTCGCCTCCAATGTATCCGGCAACCACACCTTCCCAACTGAAACACAATACACGAAGAACATGTTGCTTTACGGCAGGTTATGAGGGTGACGGTGGTGCCGCCTCGGGTAAGCTGTAATGGCTCTACCACCTTTAAAATATCTATGACTAGTGTAATTTAACTTTAATATATTGCTCATGTAGTGTGTAAAAATATTTAAACTTGTTTATACTGGCTGGCTATTTAAAAGTTTATAACTCTCTCTGTACTGTCTAAATCTATCTGTACTTAATGTAATCTAAACGAAAAGCGGTAAAGCGCTAGTTATCCTATTGACATAATACATTCAAAATTGTTTTCAAACTTAATTCATACTTATATTTAAAATCATTAAATCAATATTTAAAAGCAGCGAAACTGGATCACCAATTAATAATCATATTAAAATGATTACACTATTTATATAAAACTGGAAGATGATTGATAGACCCACGGATCAACGGACAGTCCAAACCCATGAACCTAGAATTCAATTTTTTTGCATATAAATGCATTACGTAGTGCAAGTCAGAACTAAGAAAGTAATTTTGGAAATTCCGTCCCTAATGGATTAAAATACAACAAAACATTTTTGATTCTTTTTATAGATTTCCTTCGAATAGGGTAAGAATAGAGGTACGTGATTAATTGTAACGTCTTGTAATATTAAGTTCTGCGCGAGAAATAAGTTACTTAACTAATGACGCTATTATGATTGTCTTGAAAATTACATAAAGGCTTGAGAGTAATGAAATAAGTTTTGTATATAATTATATCTTGGTATATTACATAGACACCTCAAATCCTAAAACCTCCGGAAAATTTAATTTTACACGGAATGTTAAGCTATACCGTTACATCTTTGACGCTTTCTGTGCTTGCAAAGTAAAATGTATCTATGCAATATGTAATGTACGCCACGTTTATATAATCTAATCCAGCTGCCTCTGCATAAACTTTTGATGCTGAATAAAAAATGCAATAAACATACAGGCAGTTACGTCGACGGGATAATGAAGTCATTGAGATATGCGCATAAAAGAACGTAGTACTTTATAAATATTTTAAAACGTCGTAGAATATTAAAGCATATCACGCGGCCCAAGTAATATTCTTCGTGAAAATTGCCACCATAAACTCTGGGAATGTGAATTACGTTCTCAAAGTGTGGATTTTATTATCTGAGCGTTATGTGAAAAATCGTCGGCAATGTTCGTGTGCGCTCGACAAACTTCGTCCCTATCCATCATTATTGAAAGTTTATAAATTACTCCATAGTTTCCAATAGTTGCACTTCCCTGCCGGACGGGAAGTGGGAGAGATTGATATGATTAATATATCACGCGGCCACTGTTTAAAATTGAATACGCTCTTTGTACAAACTTGTGAAACTTCGTCTTTTTAACGTGACATAACGTGGGGATTTTATTTTGTATCCACTACAGCAATGATTTTGCAACTTCATGTGTTTTGCGATTTTATTTTAACTATAATTACTTATAGATAATAATATTTGGAATGTTATTCTCTTGCATAAGACTATAACTATACTCAATTCTACTAAAATTCTTTAGCACCTATTGTTATATCTGACAAAAATCTGATTGTAATACCGAACCATACCAATAAATTCGAAGTAGCATTTTAATTTAGCGGAACTAACATTTGAATTAAATAGAGGCTAAATTAAAAAGGAATTTATACAAGTTTCTGAAAAGTGTTTGATTTTTCTTACAAAGGTATTATGACATTTTAAAGGAGAACAATAAATCGTCGACAGGATCGGCGAGCTGGCACCACCACCTGCGTCCACATTCCCGGATTTTATATCCAGGAGTCGCATTTATTTGACGTGCCGTTTCAATTGCGTAACTTTTAATATTCTAAATCAGACTTGAATAAACAGATGCATTGTCAAATAAAATCGATAATGTAAGATAATATTTCATTATAATATGTTTTTCTATAATCGTCTCCAGAATTTTAATCGTCAGTTAAAATATACTTTGATTAAGGCAAATTTTCCTAGTTTTAATGAATAATGTAGTATGGGTATTTAAAAACTTAATATGAGTATTTGTGTTGATATTATTCTTTGAAGCTTTATCACTTGCAAGTAGTCAAAAAATTAACGATGAATTTTTCGTAAAACTAAGATGTGTTTATACAGAAATTTATTATTCGTATTAGATAATAAAATAGACTTGAGTTAAGAATATTGCGGTATAAAGCGGAAATGCTGCCACATCTTCCGTAAACTACCCAAAGCCAGTGTCGCTGACTAATTTTCAGATATTTTCTTTTTTTATGTTGGAATAATAGCCAAAGAGCGTACAAGGCTTCTGATGTTAAATGGTTTCTGTAGCCCATGGACGTCTATGTCCGCCTTCAAATAAGACTAAAGTCCTTCCTTACATCATGCCTAAATGCGTTGCCATTCCTGTGGACTAACATGGTCGCCTTACTTGCAAGTGTAGCTGATATCTATGTAAATCTCTCTAACCGAAATACAAGAACCGCTTACGGGCGATTATGATAGTAGTACCTCCCCGATCGTAACGTGGTTCCTACCACTTTGCGTAATATAATGTTCCTGTTGTAAAAAAAGGTATAAGTTACCATTACTAACATTTCTATTTATTCCAGTTTCCCCTATGATCTGGGTCCCGAACCAGTTGGTCGGGGCTCCAGCCGGGACCGACGTGACGGTGGACTGCCACACGGAGGCGCACCCCCGAGCCATCTCCTACTGGGTGTACGACAATGTGATGGTGCTGCCAACGAAGAAATACGCTATTAATACTGAGGAGAACTCTTATAGGTAACTTTCATTTATAATTTGCAAGCTGGGAGAAGGATAGTTTGACCGGGGACGTACCGCCGCTCTTGTAATCCGC
Organism: Phocides pigmalion okeechobee; assembly: GCA_018251015.1. NCBI lineage: Eukaryota > Metazoa > Arthropoda > Insecta > Lepidoptera > Hesperiidae > Phocides > Phocides pigmalion. The sequence goes on along the minus strand of DWON01005025.1, from coordinate 5,064 downwards.
TGTGAAGCAACTGTTCTGTTTCGGTCGGTGTGTTTACGTACAAGCGAGGCGACCATCTTCGTCTTAAGAGGAGCAGCACATCAAAAAAGAATTGAGTTTTGTTTATGGTTGTATAAGGAGAACCACGGTTGCAGTGACATCAAGTGGCCAGCATGCTCGTTCACTACTTCTCCAACATAAAAAATAAAATACTTTATTGAATTATTTCGCTTTTCCGAAGGCTGCCCTCTCTCTCAAGAGTTCTTGGGCTAGGACTCATTTAACTATTGCGGAACGATGCTACAGCGCACTTCTGGTTCCGATAAAGGGCACACCGACGATTTTTGTAGGCTTTTAAATGGTAAAGGTCCGGCAAAATCACCCGCGGCTGTCAAGCATCCGTGACGGAATTTTTCACCTATAAAAAGATCTCATCCGACTACTAGGAATAACATTTCACCAATGTTAATTCGTACCAGGCAGCGAAACGCTACCGGGGATAGTAGATGCCCTAAAGTACCCGGGTTAAGAGATATACCTCGAGACCTACATGATTACGATGCATTTTTTTCTAATAGCTTAAGCCTCTAAATAGCTGTTAAGAAACACTCTTATATAACCAAATGTTTTCACTTAGAGATTCCCTTATTTATTATTGATTATGCTATTATTGTACAATCTAACAATGTATAATTACAATGTGAAATGTACTTCCACCTACCTGAGTTGCTCATAAAATTACGCGTGACAGAGCACACACTGGTACATACAATTAATATTAAGTGAGCAGAGCTGAGTAAACACTCCATAGTCAACGTAATCTCAATATATTATGCATTGCCCATTATTGTAATGAATCTTCGAAGGCGCAAAGCTCTCGTCTGTATCTTCATCTTCCTGGCATGTTTGGGCGCATTAGCGTATATTCGATCACTTTAGTTATAGGTGCGATTATATGGATACCGAATGCATTTACATTATATCATATACGTTTTAATTTCTATAAGGGATCATTTAACTTCGTTTTAATTTATATCCATTTTTATGGTAAAGTTAATGTCAAAATCAGTAGACACGTGAGCAAATATGCACGCATGTGGTTGGTACACACGCGTGATATTGGTTCAATAGTTCCTACAAAACTTGATGTTAATAGTTATTTGTAAAGCTGCCGGTGTATGTATATAATATATAAATAAATAAAGAAATAGGAAAACTTATGTAGAAGAGTTGTACTTTAGAATAGTACCACTCACTCTCGTCTTAAAGATTATAAATATAGGGTGTAAGTAAGAGATTAAATCTTAAAAATGGTTAGCAGTGTATTTCTTATAAGTTTTAAATAGTATGTACTGTTTATATGTCAGCTGTAAGTCACGATAGTAAATTCTTTATTAAAAATGACTAACAATACATAATAGTATACAAGTAATATACATAGTTTAATATTAATATATCTCTATATATTAATATTAAACTATGTATTATATTTGAATTATACCTATATCTCTATATAGGTATAATTCAAACAAAATTTCCTGTCCTGTAGTAGAAGAATGTATATAAGTACAAGCATTGTACAAAAGTATTGAATGTTTCCTTATGTTTCTACTATACGTTTAGCCTGCGTTGGGTGTTCATACAGAAAAATAAATAAATCTGTATGAAAATGATCTAAAGTACTCAGTAAGATAAAGTAATTTAGATATCTTCATCCATTATAACAATCATTATAACTCGTATAAAGGAAATTTGTTAATTTAATAATAGGCTTTCTCGGAAATGATACGAATCTTGTTACTTTGACTAAATTATTTATTACACTATAACAAATTCTACACATTTAGATCAATTCCTTCGTTCAGACTACCATTTTCTCATTGTCCTCAGAAATGCTTTTCACAAACTCCATCATTTTTTCCCGCCAATTCTTCAGTGTGACCAACTTCAGAAAATATAATATCTACTAACGATGTCAGTATGACCAGTGCAAAAATAAAAAAATATTAACAACCGATTAAAATGCCTAACTCAAAAGGTATTAAATAAATAAAATGTTATTAAAATTAACTAAACCTTAAAATACTTATAGCAAAAATAATTCAATAAACAAAAAGTAAAAAAAAATTAAATGAACTCAAATGAAATGAAAATGCATGTCACAAAAATGCTGACCAATTTTCTTTATAACGAACTTGATTTGTTCTTTAATGTCTAATTTTATACAATTCATGCATCTCAAAGCTTTGAACACTGTAATTCCTTGGTCTCGAGGCGACGAGCCACTGAGCTCGGCAGTGATGTAAAACACGAACGAAAAGACAACTAAACATTTTTATTTGAAAGAGTAATGACCGTAAAAGTATTAAATGACGTTTTCTTTTTGAAATCGTCGGACGTTTGTGAATTTGACAGTAATTCTCTTGGGGCTACGTAATAGGACAATAGGATCCTGCTCCCCTCTAGTGGAAAAGAAGAGAAAAATACAAACATTGTACAACCATGGAGAATGTAACATTTTAACAGGAATTCGTAACTGTTTATGGTTTTACAGAAATCGATAAGATACAAAAACGATACATTGTTTTTTATAAATAATAATATTTTTTTGCATCTGCTTCAAATTTTATAGACCATGCACCTCTTCCTCTGGTCCATATAGGCTGTATGTTATAATCCATATCACACATATAATATTATAAAACTGAGAAATTACCAATAAATGTATGGTTAAGGCAAATGTCGTTTTAGGCAATATTTTTCAAAATACGCGTTACTATAAAGGTTATAATATAGGTATGATTTTTTATTTTGGAGGAAGTCGCAGTTTAACCTTAATAGTCACGTTCAGTTAACGGTTACAGTCGAATTTATTTATGAACAGGGCGCACATGAAGCTAACGGTACGCAACCTTCAAGGTGGAGACTTCGGGAACTACCGGTGCATCTCGAAGAACTCCCTCGGGGAAACTGAAGGCTCTATAAGACTATACGGTAAGGATTTTTAAGAAACTTTTTTCTTGTTGACATAATTTTCTTATTGAAAAGTTTTATCTTATTTAACTCTTATTCAATGTTTTATTTATTTTAGTTCGCTATTTTTCGTGTTTCGCCATAAATATATGTCTTGTTGTCTTTTGGTCTTTCTATTTTTATGTAAAGTTTGTAACATTTTGTTTACTACAGTTATGGAATTATGATGGATTAGTTGAATTCTTATAAAGAAACATGTTATAATGGTAAAATATTATCCTTTCGTTATTACTACAGACAAAAAAATCAAGGAATATTGCATAACGTGAATTGTGTGATTAATAAACGTAATTATATATTACTTTTTAGTTCCTGCATAGCTAATAATGTACATGAATACAATCGCAGATATCATCACTTCACGTTTATGCTTGAAGCATTTTCGACTTCAATAACTATATTACAAAGCACTCGAAATATCGACCGGGATAGCTTTTAGAATCCCATCAAGATCTCAAATTTCATAATTCTGATGTCAGATAACTAGATTTCTAAATATCCCTCAGGCGTTGCCGTCATCTATGCTAATAAAACTATTCACCTGGTATCTCTTTGAATTTAATTTAATTTACCGATTTGTGCAGAAATCCCGATGCCGTCAACATCACCGAAAGCTACAGAAATGAAGAGCAATGCTAACAAAGAAAGTAAGTGTTCTATGAAATCTTTTACATATCACAATTTATCGAGCTCCTCTTCATCATCCTCTCTTGGTAATTCTCAATTTAGTCTGCATCCTATGCCCCGTGTATTTGACGCTAAAAGTTTAATTATAATAATTATCATTGTACCAAAATGAGTGATCATAATTGAAAACAAATGCAAGAAATTTAAATTCCTATCTGGGGTTAAATAATAAACCTTAACTCAGTACAACGAAAGTATTGTGACAAATGAATCCGCTTTAATAAATAATCTGCTCTGCTGACGGTACACTTGGAAGTAATTACTTGAAATGACTGAGTGGAAGGTTTCTGTTCTCATCTGGAAGCTGGGAACAAGAACGACGCAATTTACCCGTTAGAAACGTGGCAAAATGAAAAGATACATTATTTAAATGCTTACGTAACTGTTAGTTAAGAGTTGTTATGCATTTTTTTCCATTATGCTTAGTCGAGATAAATTATTGAAAGAACCTGCTTGTAAATATTTACGCTTTTACTATAATGTGAATATTTATACGGGTTTTCTTTTTTTTAGATGTATTAATGAAATTGATTTAAAGATCTTTAAATTCAATTTTTTTTTTCTAATGTACGTAATTAATCTGAAGGAAATAGACATGTTTGGATGTAAGTCGAACTCATTGTCACATACATATAGTGTGAATAGGATATGCAAAGCGTGGATAAGCAAACGAGCATAGAAGCCTCCTGCTGTTAAGTGGTCGCTGCAGCTCAAGGTCATCCATATCTTTGCTACTCCTGAGAACTAAGATTGTCTCGTTTTCAACTGCACTCCAATTTTCTTGCGTAGATCTGTTGGGACATATTTTAATAGCCTCGTCTTACCAAATATTACCTTATTACCAAATGGTATTGGTTTCTCAATACACTTATATAATATAAGTAGTAGTATCTCTAAGTATTGTAACAATTAAGAGCTATTTTAACATTATTACAATCCTTGCATGCATTTATATTTCGCGAGCCATTCCGTTAGTCTCATACATTTATTTTACAATTTCATTCTGATGAGTTGATATTTGTATTTTTTTCATTCATGTCACCGACAGCTACGGTTTTATCAGCTTTATCAGCCCATGCGATAACCCGGTCAACTTACTAGGAACATTTTATTCATAGCGTAAAAATATTGCGTATAAACTATAGACGTACCAAAATAAAATAAAGTTAAACGACTTAAACCCGACTTAAAAAATATAAGTTGATAATTTAAAAAGTATGTAACAAGCAAGTATGTAACAAGTATTTTGTAAGCTTAATCACAATTATCTGTACTTAAAAATCTCTATTAATAGTAAAAAACATCAAGCACGGTTTATTTTTATATTTTTCAGAATTCAAACAGACATGGTACAATATTTATATA
>DWON01005024.1:0-15446 GCA_018251015.1 Phocides pigmalion okeechobee | reverse complement strand
TCTTAGTCCTCAAGAGTAGGAACGCATCCGCGTCCATCCTTAAATAGAACTTCTGTTCTATTTGAGACTGGACGTGGGCTGCAGTGACCACTTCCAGTTTCTTACTCTTTCGCAATAAAAAAAAAATATCAATAATAAAGTATTAATATATGTATTATGTATATGTAAATACATACAATCTTTCTCAAGTAAAACAACAATAGTAAGTAGCTTTTTACCCGACTAGGCGAAACCCAAATGGGGTTGTAAGTTGCTTGACTAGTAAGTATTTGTTTGTCCACATGTACCTATGTATGCCTATTTAAGCCTTTGTCTTCTCGTAAGTATTAAACAAATGAACATCATTTAAATCAAATATATAAGATTAAACTATTTAACCAAATGTTTGACATTGACAAAATTTTACAGTTTAAAAGATAAACCTAATTTGATTCGTTGAGTTTAGAATATTTGTTTCCTTCCAAACTTATTGAGCGAGATATCAAAATGAATATTTTCTTAAAGATGTCTCTGTAACTTATAATATGTACCTATACCACCTACATTTACCTATTACAGTAATTTTAAATGGATTATTTTTGTTTCAGATAAGTCCTTACATGAATCGAGTGCTAACAGGAAAAGTAAAACAAACGTATTTGAGAGGTCGTCTAATTTATTCAGATGATCAACTGGTAGGAGGGCCTCAAGGAGAACTATTAATTAATCTTGATTGATTTTAGAACAAAGTAACGGTGATGAATAAATGTTATTGCATTGTTTGTTAATTTCTTTCCTACTATTTTACATCTATTTACCTTACCTGTTAGCTACTTACTACTTACTATTAGAAGTGTATGCATAAACAGATGTTTTTTATCCGTATGTGCACAAAACAGAAGTTGAGAGTGCGTATGAAAAGTCACTTGAATAAACAATTGACAGAACAGGTTGAGAATTCTATGAATCGACATATAATGCCTATATCAAAATAAAACACAACTCAAAATATGTTTACATAGATAGGTATACAACAATATCCTTAGTGGACACTTATTAACAGATCATCTAGTTCATTATTATGTTTATTACACAGTAAATGTAGAAACAGTAATGTAGGTATGACGCGATAAAAATTAATTGCACTATAGTAAAAAAAACTGTTGCATGGACATACTCGAGATGGATGTCCAACGTATTACCTACCTTAAAAATGTACCTTTGTTAATCTGATTGTTTGTATGATGGAGATGGTTGTAAGGGTTAGAAATGAAAAATATATATATCGAACGTGTCAGATTTTTAAGGGGGTGTTAAATGAAGCTAAAAAAAGCTCTTGTATAATAATCTTATGATTTGGATGTGACGCAAAGTCGCGGCCATTATTAAAATAATTTTATTTATAAGAAAATAATTAAAAAAAAATCGAAACTAAATTATTAAACTTTATTGACGAATTTTTCTTACTTTGGCTTGTAGAAAATGTCAGATTATATATTTTTCATAATCCTTGAATTATTCCATTCAAATTCAGCCACACTCGAGAATGTCGAGGGCCGAATAATTCAACCTTTCTTTACGTCACTCTCAAATTGTCACATTAGTGAAATATACACGTTCTCATGTAACAAACTCACCCTACCTAAATCTGACGCGCTCGAAAATTTCAGATGATCAATTTTTTTTCACTAATCTGATCCTTTATCCTTGACTGGTGGCCATATAATGTAAGGCTCGTAATGGATGGAAGTACTTAACCGGGTACAAGGTATCCTCCTGTAAAAATAGTAATTTCTTGGGCTCCCCTACTACTTGGTACAGCTTCAAACAATATTTTTGTATTTATTAATAAATTTACTATTAATATTTTAAACATACCAATCGTATACCTACATATAAATCTATACAGTTGTCAAATTATGTTCCGTTTACACAGACACATCTTTCTGCTGGATCGGTTGTATGTACGATTCAGTATAGTGACAAAAATACTCAATACTTGAGTTTACTCATGTTTTCGGTTTCAAGAACAAGAAAAATAAACGATTGTGCCTTACCGCCAAATGGAGGATTTATTTTAATGGCAATAATCTTCTTCTATACATTATAATAAAATTGTAACTAATTTATGTCTTTACATCCCAAATATATTTAAAAAATCATAATGCCTTTATATACGCAAGAGAACCCAAAACAAGTTTTTTCATTTTGTCTGTGTGTCTGTATGATTGTGCACGCTTTTCTCAGAAATGGCTTATCCGATTTGAAATTTGAATGCAGCTTTCAGGATTATATTGTCATGGGCTTCACTTAACATTTAGTGTTCTTTCTTTCGTTTAAATCGGTTAAGAAATAAAGAAATTATGTTATTTTATGTCAATCATCACCGGACGAACTCGCGGACATAGTGTATTTAAATACATGCATTCATACGAGCATAAATTTTATTTACTGAAAGTGCAAAAAGCCGAGTGTAAAAATTGGATGTAAGCGGGAAAACGAGATTGAACTAACACCGCGCGCTCCAGTGTTGCCACTTTAGCGATTTTGTCGCTATATTTGGTATATTTTTTTATTTTAGGAGCATTTTTCTAAAACATATTTTCGCAAAAAAGTATTTTAGTTATTTTTACGGATAGGGCGTTCACAGGGATTCCCATTTAAGGTATCCTAAAATACGGCAACGTAAATTGTACCGTATGAACGCAACATTCGCTTTTGTCAGATAAGATAAAAATAATCCAATAATACTGGATACTTTATGAATAGGGGGCAAATTTTAGTGATCATTTGAAAATCTAATTCTTAGATTTTCTGCTCATACGTACTTAGGGCATAGTTCAAATCCGGTGGCTGGGACAATACATTCCTGCGTCTGTCATTTGATCATGACTAGTGATGTGCACATAACTAAATACTTTATAGCTTTGCATAAACGTGCATATACATCTATGTCCCTATATTAATATGGATGTTTTCATGTTGATGGCATAAATGTGTACTATCAAACTAAGATAATTATAAAAATATACATCATCATCATATTTTAATTATCACAATACCAATTTATATTCTTATAATTACGTCGTCAGTGGATTTTTGAAATTAATATTAACGAATTTTCAACATCGGGTATGTCAACAACAATTCTTATTCATCGCGGTTAAAGAGATGCCATAATGATTTGTAGGAATATAATTTAATTCAAATATATTTTTTTAATGTTCTGTTACACAATTAAACAATATATGTCTTTCCAAATCCTTTTCAGTTTTCTCAATTTTTTGACATATAGGTATGTTATAGCCGGTTATTAAATATCTTCAATTTTAACACGTATTTTTTACCTTGGGTTGTATATATATATGTATTGGATTATTTGAGCATAATTTTCTGATTAATTTCTATCTTTGCACACGTATCAAGGACGGATGACAATGTAATAAAATAAAAATATATAATAGTTAAAAAAATTTAAAAAACACGCTTTAAAAAAAATCCAACTAAAAAGTGTAAATAAGAGCGTATTTTTTAGTTTTTTTAACTATTATTTATTTTTAAATAAATCCTGTTATCATATTAAATACATATTTTTTTGCATGTAAATTCATATCAGTGAAAGTTTGAAGTATTTTTACAAAAGTAAGCTGCATCTTTATTTTCAATGCAAGAAACATTTAGAAATTAAAAGTTAGGTAAATTAATATTGAAAAATGTATAAAAAGTTCTGCAATTATAATTATAATCAAAATGCTAAAAAAACATCTCAATCGATGAAAGGTATAATTGTGTCGTTCAGCACTATTTCTCATTATGGCTGTCCAAAGAGGCAGACATAGAGTTAAAGCAAACCTAAACAAGGTTCAGAGACACAGATTAATTTATTAGATTATAGAAGGTAGCAGCGTTTGTGGCATCTCAACATCATCTTTGTCTTTGAATTGTTATTTTTTCCAAGAATCAAACAGCCAAAATTTGTAATTTGTTTTAAGTTTACGGAGTTTGCAGTTGTTGCTGAATCCCGTAATTATTTCAAATTATTTATGTTCTTTCTAATCTACTACATTTTGCATTAATTACAAGTGAAAATATAAGATATCTGGTAATTCATGAATAACTGAAGATAAATTCAAAATTGGCGAAGGTATCTATCACTTATTCCGAACTGTTTCTGACAGTTTGACAACTGACTATAACCTCTAAATGAGAATTTAAAAGAAATCGTGTAAAAGTTAGTATTGTGTACTGTTTGTGATGTTTTAGATGCCCAGTGTGATCAGTAACATTGACACCACTCGACAACCAGACGGCAACAAGATGCAACTAGAATGCTTAGAGCTGGCAGGGTACACTCTCAACCGGTATATAAATGTTGATAATTCCCGCCCTTCGTTTTTAGAGGTATGTTTAATCTTTTTCTGTTGGCTCAGTATCAAAATGTATTGGCGACTTGTTTGTTTATATCAACATTAGTAAAATAATGTGAAAATACAGTTTTCTTAGTTTACATTTCGTCGTAATGTTTAGGAGTTGCTATAGTTTGTATTGCGTTGACTGAAAAGATTTGCAAAAAAATGTTTGAAATCCGTAATTTTGCAAATTTGCATAATTTTTTCATTTTGTAGATAACAGGTGTAGCAGCACAAAAAAGTCCAACATGCAGTGGCCTGAATGCAGGGGATTACAGGAACCTGGCTGCTTTGTTGAATCACCCCACACTGTCACAGTTAAAGATTTTAAACAAAGTGCCGTTACCACCGGAGATAATGGAACACTTTGCTCGTATCCTTTAAAGTTATTTATTATAAACCAAGTATGAATGGAACACTATTTCTTTAAAATATTATCGAATTATAACATTTAGTGTACTGCACAATTCCTTGAGACATTTCACAAGCCTCAAGGAATTATGGTGTGAAAGATGAGAAATAAACAACACATTTAAGGGCTCTTATATAAGTGTGTTACATGAGAGTATTATAAATCTTTCATAATAAAGTTTTCTTAATCTTACAATCAGATATGCAATGCAATTGTTTGATGGGAGTTTTTCCGGAAATAAGCAGAGTGTGGCTTGCCATCGATAGCAATATATATGTGTGGGCATTTGAACATGGGAGTGATGTGGCCTACTTTGATGGGCTAGGGGAAACTATAGTTAGTGTGGGCCTTATAAAACCCAAGCCTGATGTATTTCAGAGCTTTGTTAAATATTTACTAGTTCTAACAACTACAGTGGAAATAGTAGTCTTAGGTAAGTGCTACATTGCCTTTTTTATTGTATTAATACAATTCACTTGTCACTTCAGTCATTTTTATTAGATGCTTGTCTGTTTCACGTGTATGTCTAAAATGGTCACATTAATTCATAAACATATCTAAGTAAAGCTTCTGATTGGACTTCAGTTCTAATAATACTTGAATTTGGATGTCTATGGACTGAAGAGACCACTCAACATAACTCACCATAACTACTCAACATAAGGTGGCCTGTGGTTTCTGATATACTATGATTCTGATTTACTATTCTTATAACAAAAAAAATGCCATTTCATGTAAGCACATTCCTATGTTTCAACCAATTCTATGTATTTGTTTGATTCACACTTTCATGCGGTGCTCATATATTACATTGAGTCAACATTACAGGAAGCGACAGTAAACTGTAGCTGTTTTCTCTACCCTGGAAGTATGCCGACAATTAATTATATGTATTTTTAGCATCAATGTAACATTTACACAGACATTATTTCCGTCCACAGACATGTAGCACCAACATAAATACATCACTTGTGTTTGTCCATAATCCATAGAGATTACACCAAGTAATATGCAGAAGTTGTGTCAGGCAAAGTGTTAATAGTCTGTGCAAAAATATTTTTTTATTTAATGTTAGTATTAACATTATTATATTTATACCTTTGCCTATGTATTCACAGGTGTAACATTTTCTAGTAGTAAGTCAGATGGTGTAGGAGAGTTTGAAGAAATTCACTTAGTTCCCGAGCCTGTTTTTGTGTTGCCAACGGATGGCATTTCAATGATGTGTGTCAAATCTACAGCTAAGGGCAGAATATTCATGGGGGGGAAAGATGGCTGCCTTTATGAAATTACATATCAGGTTTGAGGCACATTTGATCTTTTACTATAAATATATTTTTTTATTATATGATTGGCATATGAGTAATTGTTCTTCTATTTTTTAACTGTAAATTTTGTTTTTTTTTTAGTTCAATATATTTTAATGATGACAGAAAACATGAATATACATGCATGCACAAAAGATTTTTGATTTTGGAAAAAACAATAAAATATTTCAACCAGCAACTAGCAGTTTATAAATGTAGTGATCATGATAAGTCATCAATGATTTCCAAATTATTTATGCCAATATAATAATGTAACAATGCTTTCAGGCTCAATTAGGCTGGTTTGGTAAACACTGTAAAAAGGTGAACCATTCTACAAGTGCCCTTTCATTCTTGGTGCCCTCATTTTTGAATGCAGCATTATATGATGAAGATCCCATAGTGAAAATTGAAGTTGATAATTCCCGTCACATACTATATACACTTAGTGAAAAAGGATGCATAGAAGTATTTGATTTGGGGTATGAAGGAGAAGACTTGAACCGTATTGTGAGATTGCCTCAATCAAGGATCATGTCGTTGGCTGTGGACATTGTAAAGTATGTATCTTGTATAGAGTAAACTTCCCTGTAGTTAGCCTTTTAGCATAACTTCAAATTACAATTGACTGTAGCTTAAATGTTAATTAGTGTGAATAAAATCAAAAGATGCTGATGAAAAGGATGTTTATTAAACTTTAAATTAAAATTAACAAAAGCTTAGTAATTATATCTCAACACAATAAAAAACAACAAAAAAATTATGGGATTTTTTATCAGTAGTCAACCATACTTTTGCAATAATACCCTATAACATATAATACCCTAGAGTCAATCTTTTACTAAAGTAATTGTTATTATTCCATGTTAGATGTACAAATTTCGAATTTTCATAGCGATTTCTAACAAAATTTTGTCTATTTAAGACAATGCTTATTGATTTTTAAACCCTTTTCACATCTGTAACATTTTATTTTATTTACTATTTTACCTGGTGTCTACATAATCCATCCTTCACCATACCACTCACAGAAGGTTGTGATTCCATTCGTATTGACTGGGTCCTTAGCTGTCCCCCATAATTTGGCAGCTTAGTTGTTCTGTTTTACCTCATATGTGTTACGAACTTCCTCCTTGAATATTTTGTGAATGCTATGATATTTATAAGAAAAGCTGTAAGAAGAGTTATTGGTTTCAAAAATTGGAGACACTAGGCAAAATGATTTAAAAAAAGTTTACAGTCTCTTTTAGATAAAATATTTGACGCTCTTTTCTTTTATATGTTTTAGTAGTTCTGCATACTTTATGAAAAGTTTTCTTAGTCACAGCGACTCGACTCTCTGATTTGTTTTTAGACATTTTTTCAATTAATTCACAATTCGTTTTTGTTAACAAGTACGAGTTATTGGTAAGGAGTACACTAATACTAATTTGTTTCCAGGACTGTGGAACCAACAAATTTCAAACCTGTAATTGCTATATCAGCTGTAGAAAGCACTGAGTCAGAGCACTTGAACTTGGTAGCAGTGACACAGGCTGGCACACGATTTTACTTTTGTGCTGGCACTGAGAGGTAAATAACTTATCTTAAATTTTCTTTCTAATACAAGTGTAGTAAGCGACCATGCACACTTCCTCACGCCAAGTATTCACTGCAGCATCATAGACATCCACATGTATCTCAATAAAGATTAACATCATATCTGAAGTCACACTCTGACACGCTGCTACTTCAGAGTACTTAAATGGTTGCCTCACTTGTAAGTTTTACCTATAAATATACTGATATATCCTATTAATTACTTGTACGCATTTTATATATCCTTACTGTCTTGGTTTTGATTGCACTTAAATACTTTATTAAATAAAAGTATTAAAAAGAGAAGAAAAGAGATTTTAACAGTAATTCATGAATTAGTTTTGATTTTTTATAGTCAAGACCGGCCTACTCGCCCACAATACTTGACATTGCTGCATGTAAGGTTGCCTCCTGGATTTACGCCAAATGCTTCAGTGCTCAAACCAAAGCAAGTGCATAGTGCTGTGTATGACAACGGTAAGTTGTAATTCATTGATTTTAAAAGAGTTGATGCAGATTACAAAGTAATATAATTAAACACAAATCATATGTTAACCATAAGCATATTTATTATGATATTATATATAAATGAATATTTCTGTGAGGCCCAATAAACCGGTATTTAAGTATGTATTTTCCCTCGGGTATGGTAATAGAATGTCTCATCAAATTGAAACTAGCTTGTCAGTGTCAATTTCTTAAAAAATATATTTTCATCATTTTTAAAAACATGCTATAATAAAAAAAAAACTTTTAGGGACGTTAGTGATGGTATGTTCGGCGGGTGGTGGTGAGGCGGAGTCATTATGGTGCGCATCGCGAGTGTTGGCAGGCGCCGCCTTCAGCGAGGCGCACTCGTCGCTGGCGCTCGACGCGCCCGCCTGGGCCCTCACTGCACTGCCGACGCACCACTCCAAATATCTATCACCTCCACTGCTGGCTAAAAGAGGCAAGTATTTTTCCTGAAATTAATATATTTCATTTGTTTATTTGTTCATTGTTTATTTTTTTAACATGAAAAATACCAACTTAATATACCTCAAAATTTGTACGGACAGTGCCTTTCCCTCAGGTGTCATTGTAGACTATGGATTAATATGCTAGATTCTATTAAAATTGAACAATAAGCAAAGTAAATAATTAAAAAAAACCTGTCATTCCAGGCTATATTTTTAAAAATGACGATTAGCTATCTAGTTATTGCAGGTCTGAAACTTAATGTTAGATACTTATAACTAACTTTTCTCACAGATGTGTGGTTAGGGTCGCGGTGGGCGGTGGTAAGCGCGGCGGGCGCGGCGCTGGTGGGCGCAGGCGCGGCGCCCGACCTCATGCGCGCACTATTGCGAGACTGTCGCGGCCCGGAGGCTCCGCCCGTCAAAGACCTGTTCCAGGTAAGGTTCACTTGTAAATCATCATGAACCACAAGACACATAATATGGACTTAAAATATGATTATCACTTTCCCTGCGGCTTACAACAATATCGTGTATTGTGCGGCGCAACGCGTTAACAAAAGTGGTGTGTTTAAGTCGGCGCTACAAGTCTGGGGCGGGCATTATGTCTATATATTCCTAGATGATACATTGATGCTAAAAATATAATATTTCAGTGAATTATCGGCGCATCTTCAATGTAGATAAATTAGCTCTTATTTAGTTACGCCTCTCGCAACGCTAACCCAATCTAATATACGAGATATATCTAATATGTAAGCGCCGTAGTCAAAGTTAATTTCTGCCGACTAGTTATTATTACTATATTTTTTCAGTTGCATGGAGTAGACCAGGCATGCGCTTGCGCACTGTACTTAGCATGCGAAGATACTACAAGCGGCGATCTTTCCATTAGCGAGTGGGCTGCACGCGCATTTTTCCTCTACGGTAGCCAACTCGCTCCTACTCCGATATTTCAACAGCAACCCTCACAAATGGCATCTAGTATAGGTAAACATATGTCCTAGATACCTTTAGCGCGCTTAACAATTTGTATTCTAGATGTGGCTTCAGTCTATAAGTGTCCAATAAGTTTCAATCAAATCCCTCATGTAGTTTTCGTGCAAACTAAATACCGACCGAAAGGCAAGCAAACAAATTTTTAGAGTAATATTAAAAAAAATTGTTAAGTGGTTCTCAGTATCAATTATAATTACTTTAATCTTTATTATTACTATACGTGTTATGTTTTCTATATAGATAATATTAGGCATAGTTTAATATTTATGTTTATACATATATTGTATATAGGTATTTATTTTCAGGATCTCCCAAGTTCTCTCCGCGCCAGGTATCAACACCTATGACAATGAGAGGACCGCAGGACCAAATGATGTCAGGACAATTAAACCAATCTTACCCAAGTCAAATGAACCAATCATTGGGTCCAGTCTCTAATCAAACCATGATGCCTCAATCCCCGTTCCAACAGAACTTGATGAGTCCCACTCCATTCAATCAGTCATCATTTGTTAACAATATCACACAACAAAGAGATCCAAATTTCCCAATACCAATTGAGTATAGCGCAAAGCACAACGGACTGTACATTTACGTAGGGCGGATTCTTTCCCCCATATGGAATTTAAGATGCGTATCAACATCTCAAACAGCAGATAATAAAGAGTTGGTAAGTAAACTTTTTTTACCTATAACAACCTAATGAGTAATCAAATAGACTTCAATGAACTGATTACTATTATGTAACTAGTCTATTAAATGTCTTTTTATGAAATTAAACTAGCAAGCAAGCATCCATTCCCTGCTATTATTTGGCGATGGTGTCTCCTCAACAGAATCCTACAACTTTTATTTGCTTAGTTGAAGAACTACTACTATCTAACAAGTTCTTAAATTTAAATTAATTTATCATCGGTCATACCATATCACGCAATTATTACGTGGCGCCAGTTATGTGCATTTTAACCCAAACGCTTAAAGCCCTAAATCGCTGATCAACGGGACGAGATTTTGGGAGTATTTGTATGAAATATTCGTTTTTTTTATCTGAGAAGAGTAGCAAACGAGCATGCAAATCATCTCATGTTAAGTAGTCGCAGCCCATAGCCCATCTCCACGTACAACCACAAACACGATCGAAATCCTATCTGCTCGAACATAGATGCCTTGCTACTCCAGCAGACGAAGAATAAGGTCGACTCGCTTCAAAGTGTAGCCGGCACTGCACCTCTCTAACCGAAACACAAGTAATGCTTTACGACGCATTATGAGGGCGGCGGTGGGCACCTTTAAATTTTTAAATTGTCTTGCATAAAAGTTTATTTCATCTATAATAGCACACCAACATAATTTTTTCATTTTAGATGAGCAGTAAAGTAACTGGAGAAGATTGTGCATACATAGTGACAAAGTTACAGCGCGTAGGGGCGTTTATCCAGCGGGTCGTGGCCCCGCCCCATAGCGACGAGCAAGCGTCATTGCACGCTCTGAAGTTGTTTATTAGTATGCATTACTTTTGTTGATATTATATGTCGAGTCATCTACTTCAACGTATTTGCATTTTATATTCTGTTTGAGTTAACACTTTGACTGTGGCGCTCACATCGTGTTAGCGTTGCGGAAGTCGGCACTAAACTGGTGCTTATTTCTCCAGACTGAAGATGCGCCGATATTTCACTGAAATATTGTATTTTTTAGCATCTTTGTATCATCTAGGAATACATAGACGTAACGTCCGCTCCAAGTCTTTTAGCGCCGACGTAATACCAGCACCTGTGTTCGCCCGTAATCCATACAGATTTGTACGTATAACACAGGTGTGTACAAGTCTTATAAATGGTTAAGTTTTATAAATGGTTCATAAATGTTTATTTGATTATAATGATATAAATAATTTCAACAAGGTTTTTAAAAACTTTCAATTTATTTAGAAATGGTTACTTATTCATTATACCAAAATACAAAAAATGGTATCGTTATTTTAATTTATAAATTAGTACTTTTATGGACAGAGTTTTACACCATCTATTAAAACTACTAACTTATAAACAATACGTGTGTTTTATGATTACAGCAATGGCGATTGAAATGTTAAGTTTATGGAAAGTGTTGTGTGAGCATCAGTTTCATCTGATAGCAGCGAGTTTGCCACCTGAGCAACAAAGTGCATTGCAAGCTGCTAGTTTTAGGTAAGTTTATATGTTCATAAGTGGTCTCAAGGTTGTAATAACAGATAACATTTTTTTTATATTCAACTTATGCTGGTGTGTCTATCTAAAAAGCAAGCGGAAATACCTAGTATCCAGTACCAAATGTAACCAGCGACCAAACCCATCCAAATGAAGGACAAACTTTCTTCACAGAGATTTAAATAGAAGAATCCACCCTACCACCTACCTACCTATAACATAAACAGCTTTACTAAAAGATAGGATTACAGAGATTATTTATGTAGATTAACACAATTACTGTTCATTATGTAATGTATTAATAAGCATACATAAACTAAAAATGTTGTATTTTATTCTACAGGGAACTTTTAGTAGGAGGGCAAGAAGTAGCATGTTTGTTACTCGGATCACTCGTGGCCGGATATCTTAGAGACAATGCATCTGTTGATGGTATATCACAGAAATTAAGACAGCTCTGTCCCACACTATATAGACAAGAAGATGCCACATGTTCAAAAGTAAGTAATTTGTCATACTGGATTATCTTTTAGAATTCCATAGCTATATGACTTAACACTGACTGCGGCGCGGATGTGATCGGCCCAGTGGAGGTGGTCCTAAACTGTAGGTTATTCGATTAGACTGAAGACACGTCGAAAATTAATGAAATATTGTATTTTTTTGCATCTGTGTATCATCTACGAATACACAGACATAATGCCCGTCCCTAGTCTTATAGCGCCGATGTGAAAACAGCACTTTTGTTCGCCTGTAATCCATACAAATTAGTCAGTACAACACAGGTGTGTTGGAGCCGCAATGGCGTCTCGCCCAGGATTACACAGCAGTGTTGTAGCCACAGGGAAAGTTTTAAGAGAGAAAAACTATTATTTATCATATCTTCATATAAAAATATCAGAGAACTTTTATTTAGAGATTATTGTAGTACTATATAGAACTACACAATTATTTGGCCAAATTACAGAACATAAATAAATTTGTGAGTGACATTCCAATGTCCAAACATATATCTGATAAATTAAAATTACTGTGCGAGTTAGAACTTGATTTTCAGATCATATGTTTGTATTCCTTTAGGCGAATGAGTTGCTGATATTCGCGAAACAACAGAAGAATTCGGCAGAACGGGAAGAAATGTTACAGCATGCGTTGAAGCTTTGTAAGGTAAGTCTTTTTTAATTATAAATAGTCTGTAAGAGAAAATTTTATAATGCTATGTGTATTATAGTCTTTATTAACAATAATGCAACTGTAATCTCAGTTAAGATTACTGTATTATGTGGAATTTTTTTGTTAGAAGTGTCGAGTAAAGGGGTGTGCAAGCCACCTGATGTTAAGCGGTAACTGCATCTCATGGTTACTGACATGCAAACTCAGACAAAAGTGAAGTTCTATCCGACGTCGTGACATAGTTGCGTTGCTTACCACCTAGGGATTGGAATGGTTGCCTCGCTTTTAAATGCAGCCGGTAACTGCACTTTCCCAACCGAAATACAAAAGTAGTTTAATGACGGGCTATGAAAGCGGTGGTGGTATCTATCTGATCAGGTTTTAGTTCTATCCTCTTCACTTCAAGTAGCCTGTGTGCCCTGTGCCTCATATTACAAATAAAAGAATATTTCAGGACGTCGCTCCAAACGTGAACCTGCCAATAGTATGCTCCAAGCTTCTGTCTGCTGGCTTCTACTCGGGCGTGGTGGAGCTGTGCGCCGCGTGCGCCGCCAAGCTGGACCCGCAGGACCAGGCGCTGCACTATTACAAGAGCGACCAGCCCTCACAGGATCGAGATGGACAATTGGCCTATTATCGAAGGTATTGCTTATGTCGTAGCCGATTTTGTGTGGACGCACATATGTACTACCTAATGATTGTATTTACCTAACTCCATCGTAGACAGTCTGCTTAATAAGAGACGTCCATGATGCACTGCATATAATATTTTTATGGAATATGAGGATGACGTAAACAGAATTTAGCAATCGACATTATATAGAAATACGACATATACGATATGAACCGATGTTCTAAGTACTTTATAAAGGTCCATTCTCAGGAGTTTAATTTACTACAAATATTTTTATGACTTTATTCAAGTTTTACTGTTGTTTTCAGAATGGAAATATATCGTGAAGTTTGCGGTGCTCTAGAGCGATTGTATGAACGCAGTTCCGATGACGCCTCGCATTCTGAAAGTATTCTCTCTCCAGATAATAACAATCAGGTAATTTATGAAAAGTAGCTAAATAAAATAAAAAGTGATATTATTTGGATTGATGTATTCATCGATAAAAATAATAGTACGTAAGTTTACTGAGTACTTAATGTAAATTTTGTGATGACAATAATTGGTACTGTGTTTTAGGGAAGAAAGTTAGTCTGGGAGTGCTTGTCTCGCAGTGATGAACTTCTTCATGTCGCGGTATACGAGTGGCTGGTGTCAAAGAATCTTGGTTCAGGTATACTGATGCATGTTCATTTTTTCTAATTATAATAGTTTAATTGTTTTCCCTTATAAGGGAACTTTGTAGTGGAAAATAATTAAACACCATATGTAGTTATAATGTACAGCTTATAGAGAAGTGTGATTGAAAAATCTTTCATGGAAAAGCATCACCACAATATAATGTTATTTTATATCAAAATTTCTCAGAAAGTGAGTAAAAATAAAAAATTGCTTAAATATCAAAACTGCGTGCTCCCACCACACAACACCAGCACACAAATGGTGTTGTATCAAATTCGTGCGTTTTTTATACTGAAATTGAACGCAGAGACAACGTAATAATGTGAATCGCCGATGTTTAATTGTGTGTCCTAAAGCCCTTAACACTTTCCCTGCGGCTGCAACACAGTTGTGTGATTCTGGGCGCGACGCGCTTGCGGCTCCTACACAACTGTGTTGTAGCGACAAATTTGTATGGATTACGGGAGAACAAAAGTGTTGTTTCTACGACGGCGCTTCAAGACTGGAGGCGGACATTCTGTCTTTGTATTCGTAGATGATACACAGATGCTAGAAATATTTCAGTAATTTGTCGTCGTATCTTCAGTGTAATCAAATAAGCTCCAGCTTAGGGCGGCCTCTCGCAATACTGACCCGATCACATATATCCGCGGCACAGAAAGTGTAAATGCTACTTGAACTTAAATTTGTATGGGTGTTTCCAGAGCTGCTGTCGCTGGGCGCGGCTCCGCCCGCATCGCTGCGCACGTACCTGCAGGCGGCGGCGCGCTCGGCGCCCGCGCCCGCCGCGCTGCACCTGCTCGACCTGCTGTGGAAGGTGCTGGAGAAATGCGGCGACCACCTCGCCGCCGCCGACGTGCTCGAGGGGCTCGCCACTAGGCCCGGGTTAGTTCAGTTGCCTCCTTTTCGTTTTTGTTTCTTATATTGTTACATATTCATCTTTCGATATATTCCACGGATTGTTGACATAGCCCCAAATATGTAATCGCAAGTTTTTAAGCTAAGAAATAAGTGTTAATTATTTTAGATCAAATTATTTATGGCCATAATATTTAGATAAACAAAAATTCGATTTGAAGTCTGGCATAACTATGCTACTATCCTTGAACATCACGTTGACGGTTGTCTCATAAGTAAGTGAGACGGCTAT
>DWON01005023.1:0-15447 GCA_018251015.1 Phocides pigmalion okeechobee | reverse complement strand
GAGCTAACATGAAATGTCGTTACCAAAAAGAAAATTGGGCCGAGATGTGAGCCTTGAGGCTTCCTGAAGTTGGAAAAAACGAGAAAGATCTGAAGCCTTGTGTTTTGACCCTTTGTATTCTGTTATATAAATAATATTTCACCCAATTTAATAAATTTCCGTGAATCCCGTAAAATTTAAGTTCAGACAAAAGTATGCTATGGTTTACTCTATCGAACGCGCTACTGAAGTCAGTGTAAATAGAATCTATTTCTGTTCTTGTCTTGACTTTTGCAGTTTTAACTTCATATATTTATTAAACACAATGAAACATGTTATACAAATCTATGCCTTGCTTTTCCTTTAATATTTCTTGACAACCAATGATTACCGAAATATCTACTTACATTTTGTACCTACATGTGTATTATGAGTCACATATCACCCGAGCGAAGCCAGGTTTTCATGTAGTATATTTATACTCACTTTATTTCGATATTTATTCGTCACTTTTTTCAATAGTTAAAACACTTTGTTCAATTTCCATATTTTAAACACTTTATACACTGGAATTTTACGAGTACACAGTGAAATTTGGATAAAAGATTGTGGTTTCAATTATAATCCTATTGCTTTTAATAAAATGTACATAAGATTATTTGGTTCTTTTACCGCCATCTTTTTTCTCTTGGTCAACGTTAAATAACGTGTTCAAGGCCCATGAACTGATTATTTAGTATGGTAAATTGGACAAAATTGGACGATGTGAATGTAAATATCTCATAAAGAAATAAAGTATTTGAATTTGTTCGACAGATATGGTGGCAATCACGCGTCCGGTCAGTGAACTGTCGCAAAACTTGGCTTTCATGATGGAGAGCCTGTACCGCGTGTCGATGGCGCTGCAGCGCGCCGAGCTCGGCTGAGCGCCCGCGCGGCCACCGCACGCCGCCGCACGCCGCCGCACGCCGCCGTACGCCGCCGCACGCCCGGACATTGAATTGAAACTAATATCATCGTGGAGTTGATACATTTACTAAGTAACGGATACTCATAATTAACGCTTTTCTAATAGTCTATGTCAATCTCCAATATTGCAAATTATTATAATTAGGTAGATTAACCTACTAGTAGCAGTCAACAGTATCCGTAATTGCAGTTTATCAATGGCCATGATCCGTGCAACTTACATTTACAAATATTTACAATTGGAAACACGTCAACAGTGAGTACCCGTCACATGGTAAAATATACATTTCCATTATCACTCTCGCCACTCTCTATCACCCTTGTCTCTCTTTGACTCTCTCTATAGTTTGTTCTTATAAAGCAATATTTAAAAATAAATATATAATTTTGAATTTTAAACGATACAATTTTGTCAACTGTAGATAATTTTAATTACCGTCACTTTTACTGAGATATAATACTTAACGACAATGTTCACTACAGTCAAACGAATCAGCCTGATGTCCTAATAATCTTAGTTACCATATTTCTTGCTTCTTAATCATATGGCGTATTGTAATTGGTGTATTTTGATAGTATTCTGACGCTGACGCTGGCTGGTAGCAGTCTGTGCCTTTTACACGAATATTGTCATTCACATCTACGATCACGAATACAATCAATAACAAGCAATATTTTGTAAATTTTCGACACTTACTTTCAAAATTCATCTCCCACTGCCGTTCTACAACATAACCATAAAATAAAGTCTATTTATTTCACATAGGGCATATTATTTAGTATATGTTGCAAGCGTTTTGTGATTGCAATATTATTAGCCTTAATATTGACGCTCACTTATTAATGTTATGGATCTAAATATATATTAAATGAATGTCAAGTAGGTAAATATCAATATGTTTATGATACACGACATGTTTCATAATAGTATTGTTCTTCATCGTATGCGTAACATGTCACATGTATGCATATAACAAAAAATTGTACATGTCAAGTAAAATTTACATTTCTATCATAGTTTTGATTTACTGTAGTCATATTCAATAATAAGGTCATATCGGTATAATATTGTGAATGTACCACAGATTACAACGTGTAGGAGCGTTCGCGTTCGTAGCTCTCGCCGCTTTACTTTACATTTTGGATAATGATGTTAATCTATATATAAGGAAAAATAATTTCAGATTGAAATTTATTTATTAATTAGTAGTGAAAATTTTATATTTCTCGTTATTTTTGAGAGGTTTAAATTGTACGATATGACGAACAAAACAATAACAACGAGAGTTCGAAGACGTGTGTTTGAACTCGCCTCTATAAGTATTATCAGAATACTCAACGCTATGTTATTTTTCGTAATTATCAAAGATAGCGCGTCGGCGCAGTGTAGCCTCTTCATAAGTAAACATTAGTAAGGACGGCACCCTTTAATTATATGCATTTATAATAATGTTTAGTTTAGTGTACTTGGGAGTTGGAATGGTGTTGGCTGAGTATAATTAGTGGTCAACGGCGAACAGGGTCGCAGGTTCGAATTCGACAGGGAAGATTGATAAACGAATGTATTAAGATACAAAGATTACCGTGATCGCTTATTTTATTGAAAAAAATGTATATAAAAAATATATTGTATGTACGCGTGTTTCTAATCGCAGGGGAAAATGTTGTAACGTTGCTTCCTTTCATTTGCCTATACGAAGCTTATGATCTTTCTAAATTATATTAAGTATTCAAGTTTACCACTACGATATTAATGATAAGTATAAGAACTAATTGTAGTCTTTAAAAATACTTGTGACTGATTATTTATCTTCAAAAAAAAGAAATATATATATATTATATTATATATGTGTATTTGCATAGTAATATATAAAACGCTGAAATAAACTATAATTTCTGTCGAGTGGCAGTGAGCCGTCATCACTCGGTTCTCCATTACGAATCTACTATTTTCATTATCGACAATCTCAGAATGTGAAACACCTTATGGTTTTTTTAGAATATTAATCTGCATTTGTTCATTGGTTTGAGTAACCTTTATCGACATACTTAGTTTAAAAAGATCATTACCATAACATGCATTGAATTGTTATGTTTTTCTTACGTTCATTGTAAACTAGTATATTGAACAGTACCTTCGTTCTCTTCAACCTCCTAACTGTTCCAGCAAGAACGTAACGCGCAGGCGGCGGCGTGGCATAGTTAGTAATTAATGTATTAATACCTTTTTGTAGCGTAATAGCAATTGTAATTAACATCAGTAACTGATCTCAGGTAGAATATTACGTGCTCGCGGTAACGGACTCTCGTCACGGACGAATGGTGGCGCCGCACATGTGTCACGTGTCTGCGACAAGTCTGAATAGGTTGATATATTATAAAGCAGGTGCAGCCTCGCCACAAACATGAGATACTAGTGTATTACGCTACTAAATAAGGATGGCTTTCAATAGCGTGTAAATCGGTACAAGATCCACACTATGTGTATACACTAGGTTAAACGCATCACATTAAATGCACGAAATTCTATGATAATTTCGAGTGTAACTTTATATTCACAAAAATGATAACACTTTAAAAAAACATTCACGATTCTCCCGTAAATAATCAGAAATGTTGACAGGTTGGATAATGAAATTGAATGTAGTTCTATTCCAAAATGCAAGAAGAAACAACATCGTCCTACTAAACTTTGGCGTTCGGCTTGGAGATAGGCTCCTTGCAAGTAGTCGAGCCAGCCATTAAAGATTTTGAGTTTAAATTTAAATAAAGCCCTTTGTGACTAATAACATCCAGTATTAGTGTTTTCTCTAACCGATTAGTTATTGAAATTATGTCTTTTGATGTCTTTATTATTTATATAAAATTATCATTAATCAAAGTTCTTCGATGTAGGAATAGTGCAATAAGAAATCTCATATAACAACAAGTCAGGCACGTCGCACGGCGCACAGCGCAGGGTTCCGCACTCGACGTGCACGTACACATACGTGAATAGAATGAACAGGATCTCATGCACAATAATTTTTGTATGTCACCAAAAATACTTTTGTATTCCAAAGTATATGTCAAAAATGCTTGATTGAATTGTGAGTAGTTCTTAGTTCATATACCAATTTGTTATTTATAATACGTTCATATAATTACTCTGGTACGTCAGAAACTCTAGATTGAAGACCGATAATACACTGAAATATTGTATTTTTAGTATCTATGTATCATATACGAACACACAGACGTAATGTACGCCCCCAGTACAACACAGGTGCGTACGAGCCGCGAGCGTCGCGCCGCGCGTTACGCGGCAATGTAGTGACCCGCAGTGAAAGTGTTAATGAACATTTGACCTAACCTTTACTATGCCTATGAAACACATACATGTCAAAATGCTCCTCTATTAACTTGAATGGTAAAAAGTATTGATTTCATACATCCAAATATAACCGTTATCTACTAAACATACATTTCGATAATGATGTTATCACACATCTAACAACATTGTGTCCGTAGTGTTGTCAACGACGTAGCATCGTGTACGGGTGCGGGCTCCGGGACTGGTCAACATCATACGGTGCGACATTTGCTGGCTTTCGGAAAGTTGCCTACTAAACTATCGGGTCTTACTAAAGTCCTGACCGGGCCAAAAAATTGTATGTATTTCGAAATGTGCGGGTTCTCCTTCGGGTGTCTCTTGTTTCTATAACGCACTATGACGATATAAGATTAGCATAATATTATACTCAATCGTTGTTTGTGATATAATTCTATTAAATATGTATACTAGTAACAATATTTATTATTAGTCCAATTATATTTCTGTTTTCCATTTTTTCCCTCATATATTTGTTTTGCGTATATGTATTAGTTGAATTAAAACTCTAAAAGCACTAAACTAAATGTAACCAGTTGTACCTACATATGTGTTTTATTTAAATAAAAAAATTACTTTAACCTAAGATTTTTCTTTTAAATATATTTCCTAAAGAGATGGTAAATAATTATGATGCCATTTAAATGGTAAATTAGAAAATACTGTTACTGAATATATTAAATGCCGTACGGTCAATTTGGGTAACTTTGAACATTTTTTACAATATTTGTGATATTACGATCTGCTTTATATTTATTATAACTTATTTTTCTTGAATCAGTAGTGTCCTTTTAAGCTTG
The DNA here is from genome assembly GCA_018251015.1 of Phocides pigmalion okeechobee. Taxonomy (NCBI): domain Eukaryota; kingdom Metazoa; phylum Arthropoda; class Insecta; order Lepidoptera; family Hesperiidae; genus Phocides; species Phocides pigmalion. The sequence goes on along the minus strand of DWON01005023.1, from coordinate 10,329 downwards.
TTTATTTGCCTAACACAATAAATTTACAGGGAAACCGTAAAAACTATCCACGATTTCCCGTAAAACTCAAATTCAGAGTTATCCTGAGTTTTAGGTAACTTTGAATATCATTTTTATGGATGTAAAATCCCTTATTATTCGATTTTTAAGGTCTGGGTAAAATTAAATAACATATTTTTAGTATGAAAACCCAATCTATAGAAATTATATCTATCTTGACGTATAAATACGATAGACAACTTGATCTTGCCATATGAATCAAGGTGGACCAATTTGGTGACAAAAAAATTATAGTACTTTTTTATTATTTATTATATCAACCTAAAGTAGGACAGTAGTGAGTTACATAATAATTTATACATTTATTTGGTTATTATAAATTAGTCACAGAAACAAAATTCTTCAATTCCTGGTTATGCGGAGCGCTTCGTTGTTCGTGGTTAAAGTAAAATAGATTCCCATTTTTATACACAATTTTAGCAAACAACTTTTAGGGAAACACGGGCAGGGCATTGCAAATTCTACTTTTTTTAAACATTTGTAAATGGATGATCCGATTTTAATATTGATATGGTGTTTTTTAAATTCCTCATAAAACGCCTGCTCCATTCATTCAATGTTAGCGACAAAATCACCGGGTGATATATATCATCAGTATATATGTCATAATTTTTTGTAATTAGTATATCTAGTTTTTGAACTGAAATTACAAGAGCGCTGATAAACATCGGCTTAGTTTTAAAATATCACAGTGCTCATGGAAATAAATATATACACTTTTAACGGAGCAACATATCCTTAACCTAAATTCAATATCAGTAACCAGTGGTATCTATCTAATATATTTTGCGACCGCGCGTACATTATGTTATGATCGCTTTGAAGTACGTGTATTAAAAAACGTAACACCCCTAAAGTACGTATTATTATTATTATAAATAACTACGCATGTAAAGAAACTAAACTATAACTATAACCGCGGCTATAAAAAAAATAAAAATCAAATATTAAACATCAATCACTCAATCCATCAATATTAGTAGGTGATGAAGTTAATAGATAATAACTGTAAATACCTACTCCATTTCAACAACTGCGGCGCCTGCGCTTTGTTGCCGCTCGTATCAAAATAAATGACCGAATAAGCGTTATTTTAGCAGTATCCCGATATATCTATCTAAACACCTTGAATGACGAGTAGTATAATTTACTGCCGTGTAACACATTGTATTCATTTTGTTTGTAAATACACCTACCTACTTACAACGTAGTAAGCACACCCATAATGGGAACAGTAATCTGTGAACTCTAATTCAGAAATCCGTGGTAGTCTTTTAGCGTACGTACATATAATTTAATTACAAAATTGTAGGTTGATACTTACGTTTCTCGCTCAGTAAGTATTTGGAAGAATGATAACTCAGGGTTGGAGTTGTTTTTGAGGGACCTCAAGACTCAACAATATTTTTTATAATTCATAGAAAATACATTTTTTATAGACTAAACAAATAAAGTGGCCAGTGAGAGCAGTAAATTAGAGCAGTGTAGTAGGTACTTGAATGCGCGCGATCAAACGAAGCCCCGGCCGGCCCCGGTACTTACATGGCGCCCGCTACTCACGCGGACATTTAAACTTGCGGCGGCCGATTCTTATGAAGCTGTGTTACTATTCTTATTTTACTATTCCTATATCTTGGAAAGATACATTACACAGGGCCAGGCATGCTGACTGTGTTTACAACAGCATTATTGTTTTTTTTCTTTTAGTATGTTATTGTTCTTTAACTATATTCTTTAAGAATGACATTTAAGAATTCTTGAAGAATGACAATCTTAATACTAATTACAATAAAAACCTAACATAAACAATCTAAAGAGAGTCCGTGCTCATGCGACCTGGTGTCAAAAATGAAAGCTGTATTCCTGCGTTGATTAGTGATCATATTTCTCTGCGCGTGATATGAACAGGCTCTCTTTTCACAAGCGATGAAAAAGCGCGAATAAATATGTTGCCAAAAGTTTTTGAACAAGGTATACTACGAAATAGGGAGTACTTTATTTAATTGACCTAAATGTAAGATGGGGTATTTTAAAACGCCTAACTTACGACCTAACTAATCTGCATACGCATCTACCACATATGTCGTCTCACAGCCGTAATCACATTTGGATTCGTTTCTCGGACAGGTAGAGATCTATGACGAATTTAGATTTCTGATCTAGGTCTGGGTGCTTGTAATTTGTCTCTGTACGTTAATGGCACCCACTACACATTATTGGAGGCGACCATCTTAGTCCTCAAGAGTAGGAACGCATCCGCGTCCATCCTTAAATATAACTTCTGTATTATTTGAGATTGGACGTGGTAGTCCATGGGCTGCAGTGACCACTCAACACCAGGTGGCCTGCATGCCCGTTTCTTACTCTTTCGCAATAAAAAAATAAAAACTACACAGGTGCTGGGAGTGCACGAATCGTTACCTATAATAAAATCCTAACTTCATACCTTTGCGACATGGTGGTAAGAACGCTGGTCACATTTCCGCACTGAATGGCGGTCACAACTATCTGCGTGAGATATGAACCAGCCCTAGTGGCACCACCAGCATCGTCGATCAAACGTGGTACTAATTGTAATTCAAATTTTATTTGGCACTGGAAACCCGTTGGCTTCAAGTTAAAACCAAAATATTTTTGTTTCAATGTTCCTTTTTAATTCTTTATATATTTTTTTTCAATTTAACCTTTAAACATATACCTACAACTTTATTTGCAAAACATCCAACGATGGTTGTTTGTGACCTAAAGTAATCTAGAAGTGGGCGGAGTACCCTGAAGTATACCCCGCCGCGCCACCCCGTGATGGGAATTTTCCAGAAGCTACATACATATGTCCACAGACCTACTTACGCCAATCGATAACGGCGCGCGTCGCAGCGCGCATCGCGGCGCGCACCTGGGGATGAGTAGACGCAAAACACCCGCGCCCGCTGGGAGGGTTGCCTCGAGCCCCGCACCCTACCCCGCTCGAAACCACGCAATTATGCGTAAAATAACAATAAACCCGTTACGCTGCACATGATTACTACGAACTGTTTCAACTTTGGTGACTATCGAAACTATTCGTATATTTTAACAATCCTAATCAAGGTTAATCAAACACATACATTTGCTCAATTAATATATCATATGAGTATTGTTATTAATAATTATTATATAAAAACTTTCACCAGCAGCTCTGCTCACGTAAAAATCGATATTAAAATATATTCCGATAAATAATGCAGCTCTATTTTTGCCCTTTATGTATATTCTCTATCTTGCCCTTATGTATAGTCTATATCTCGCGTAGAGAATGGCGATCACTATTCAGCGCGCGAATGCAGGACATTGTTTAAGTTAGGCTTTTTTACTTACAAATATAACATGAAATATAAACAAGCTCAGCACGGTAGTTAATAAACTAGATCTACAATAGAGCCAATCAGACGTGGGCCAATTTTTTTGAAAAATGATTTAGCACTAGGACCTCACGAATGAAGGTTTCAAAACAAAACAGAATAAAAACCTAATCACTGCTAACCTGAACATATTTGCGTCTCCCGGCTTCATTTGCAGCCTGCGTTGTACTGCTGAGCTGCGAATATAGGTACTAACAGCATTGCCTAACTATATGGCCAACCATGTATTCACCAGGAATCTCAATAAGGCTGTAAGACAAATTTCTAAAAAAAAAGTCTCGATTCTGGTCTGCTCCAACTTCACGGATTGTGAGATAATATCGAGGTGTCAACACACGTCACATTCAATTCTAACAACTTCCGCGGTTTCCAGGGAATGTATGTTTGTGTGTACTGTTTAGCCAATTACCCTCATCCCGTATGATACTATCCGGCTCCAGAAAAGCAGGTACGTTGACAGTGACAAAGGCCTTATCGATGACACCGTTAATGCTCGCGTGACGCTACATCCGATCATCCTTTTATGCCCTTCCTAAAGGAAGACGTCACCGCTGATGCACTAGTCACATAGGTCCGGCACCGAGATCACGAGCAAGTATAGAGGCAATGTCGAATTATCCAGTCTCTCACTGGGACACTCTTAAGGAACGAGCCCGTTGTATATTGTGAAATAAAGTATCTAACCTCAGAATTAGTAAACTAACCTGGCAATGGGCCGGCAACATTATTCGAAAAACCGGTAACCGTTGAATGGAAGTTGTTCTTTAGTGGCGAAGTCTAAGCAACAGGAGTAATAGGATGGATTCATAATCCGAAAAAATCCTCAGATTTGGAAGTGACGGGATTAAGTTTATCAGACAGTAGAACTATGGTTTTTCAAATAATTTTCTTTGAAGCAACTTTTGTTTCGGTCAGTGTTATGTGCGTTTGCCGACCACACCTAGAATCTAGGTGACTATCTCAGTTCTCAGGATTAGCAACGCATCTATGTACGAATCAGATGGGATTTTAGCATTTTTAGGGTATGCCTCGGGTCAACGGCGACGAGTTATGCTACTCTTAGCATGCGGCGGACCTGATGCTTACATAATATATATTTGGTCGAATGGTGCCAATTACACGAGGTATATGTCCTACAGTAGACCTTAAAAATAATTGAAAGATAGATGAATAACAATTTTAATAAATAAAATTATTATTATTATTTATTTATGGCAAGCGGCCGGATGGCCTCAAAATAATTCTTTGGGAGCGGGGGAGAGCCTTCGTATAGGATGCAACATGCGTCGATACGTTGGTCCCTTCTCGCCTCGGCGGAACTGTGTCGAGTGCTGCGTTGGCTACAGAAGCCAAGCGGCATAAATATGTCCCACTAGGGAGTGATTACTTATTTGTTTCACTTGGCTTTGAAACACTAGCCGCCGTAAAGCACTAATTGGGTTTCGGTTGGAGAGGTTGCCGGCTACACTTCAAAGCGAGGTGACCATCTTAGTCCTCAGGAGTAGCAGCGAATCTACATTTGACCGATGATGCCGGTTACAAGCCGGGTGCTACATATCTCACGCAGAAAATTACATTTGTATTCAACGCGAGAATACAGCTAGCGTTCTTGGAACCATGCTGCAGGGGTACAGAGTCTAAAGGGAATTGTTTAGGTTACGCTTTTATTATGTTTTTTTTTGCTCGCCCGTAATCCATACAGATTTGTACGTACAACACAAGTGTGTACAAGCCGCAGACGCGTTGCGCCGCGCAATACACAGCAGTGTTGCACGCCGCAGGGAAAATGTTCCATAAAATTAATTGAAGTTGGGCAGCAGCCCTGAAACCAAGTTGTCCACCGGCTCTGTGCCCGGCTCTAGAACTAAGTTTGGAGCTAAACCTGGGAAAAGTGGAGATATTTCACTCAGGGACTCGCTCAATCAATCCTATTTTTTTCACTTCTGAAACGTATTATGCGATAAAGACGCAGGTAACGGCTAGTGTTCAGTATTTATTAAATTTTAAGGTACTCAAAAGAATATACATAGGAGAGTCGTATTAAGGATCAGGCAAAAAAATGAAACACTGATAGGCCTAAAATAAGTAAATACTATTTATTAAAATTGAATGCAGTACAATTCTGCGAAATACAAGATTACATACTTAAAGACTCGATCAATACATGACACATTTAGTTTATAACTATAATCATGATACAGTAATTGTAAACCACTCAATTAACCTTGACTTGTTTAACATTCTAAAGGTAAAATTTGAGACAAAATACAATAAGCGAAAATTGTATGTTAATGCACCCAAGCAGGTGGCCAATCTTAGAAACATTGCGTACTTTGTGTGAACTCAGAAATTGAAGTTTGCAATAAATATGCCTGCGAAACTACAGACAAATGTAGAGCGCGCGCTCCACAGACCTTAAAGAACTAAAGTAAGTCTCCTTCACGACGGTAATCTATCCAAAATTGTAAAATAAGCGACTGTGTGAATTTTCATATTATTGAACTTAGAAATATTTGATAAATTAACTAAAAACTATACTCGATACTTTACTTTGGTTACAGCAATTATACTTGAGAGGATTATCCATCTTAATGAATCTAAACAGTTAGTCTAACACTAAACACTTAGAAGATTTAACTATATACTAACATTAATTCTAAGAATAAATGAATTTACCAAATCATATTACAGTCTGCCGTGGCGTGAGGTTCAGAGGTACCTGCAGCAGTAACTTATGCATCACGCATGGTGCTTTGGGCGTGCACACGTGGGTACTCCGCCAAATTCTTATCTTAACCACAATAACCTTTCCCTTTCCTTATCTGTTCTACTTAATCCATGAGGAATTAAAACTACTCATGGGTGACAAATATAGATGATTAAGGAATATAAAATAAGTATAATGAAACATCAATACATCTAGATTTTATAATTATCATGACATATGCTTATCTCTAAAATATATTCAATAGACACATAATATCTTAAACTACTTAAGTATTGAACGTCTCTCTTTATCTCGTGTAATCTTAAATCTATAAACTTGAGTTTAAATACAATAAGCAAATTTTGTTAATGCACCTTATAGCTGTTGAAAATGAAGAGTGAGTAGACCTTTTAGAGCATAGTTGTGTTGCTTAATCAATTGCTACCTACAAGAACCGAAGATACTTTGATTGGTGTGGTTGCAAAGCCCTTAAGGGTGACTGGTCCTTGCAGGGTTTACTTTGTCACAAGAACCAAAGAATCTACGGTACGCGCAGCTGTAGCATGCAGCACAGCTGAGCCTTCCACGATCAACGCACCTTCTTTACATTGGACAAAATAAAATAAGTGAACATATGATCCATCCTGACAAATCTAAACACCGATCTAACACCGAATATTTAAAAGGTATTATTAAAATTATTTCTACTAATGATTATCATCTAATATTGCGGCGCAAGTGCCAAATCCGCCATGTTATTCTTGGTAGCTCTCTGAACAATTATGTTCCGCTTCTCTAATGCTTAGTCTACAAGGAATATATAAACTATTTCCGTTTAATGAGTGAGAAATACAGATGATCGAGGAATATACAATATAATGAAAAATCAATAGAACTACCCTTAATCATTACCACGACATATATATTAAACACATATCTTATACTAGTTTTCTTAATTAAATCTCCACTCATTTATTCTGTAGGTAAAATTTGAGACAAATGTGGAAAAAAATATGATGTGGCTCTCTCTAAACGTGGAACCTGCAATGGTAAAAAGGATCTAAGAGAGATAACGTCACTCCAAGATCCAGAGGGTTTTGAATGACACTGTTTTTCGGGACCTTTCTCATAGAAATCGAAGACCTACGGTTTGGAACTACACAAAAATCACGACACAGATAAAATGCAGCGCGGTCGATAGTCGTTGCTCTAAATGGAAGTTACTAATATTGTAACAGAAAACGAAGCCTCAGTGGATAGCTGTGACTATTGGGGTCTCAAGGGTTACTGTCCCACAAGAATTCACATTGCAAGAGGTATCAAATTTGTGTTACGTTAATGCAAGTGTCGCGCACTGAAGAGATATTGTTGATTTTCAAAGAAATCGAAGACCCTTATGATAAATATGGCTATAGAGTCATCAAGGGTGACTGATCCTTGTTGATTTACGTCCATCCATAGAATCCAAAGAGTATTACGATACATGAAATTTGACGTAGATGAGGCGGCAGAATCCGCAGGGGCGACGGGTCCTTGCGACTCTACGTCGTCACACGACAGATACGACAACCACGCACTGGATAGATTTTTATTGCAAAAGTAACATTGTCCAAATTGTATTTCATAGTAATAGACCTATATTATAGTGGTCGCAGCTCCCTTTTGCACTGCTCTCAGAGGGAAGGAAACCTTACAGAATCAATAATTCAATTTCACTTTATCCGAAAACCTTTATGATGCGAGGTGTGGCTATAGAGCCCCCAAGGGTGACTGGTCCTTGAGGGACCTACGTTGCTGCAAGAATCAAAGTAATTTACCATATATGCAATAGCCGTGCGCTCGAAAGTGCCTGCTTTCCATGGCTGCAGAAATGAAGTGTTTCCTGTAGCTGTGGCATTTTTGGAGCAATCGTCTGACACATAAATCGAAAATTCCTTTGATACATGTAGCTGCAGGGCCCCCAAGGGTGACTGGTCCTTGAGGGACCTACGTTGCTGCAAGAATCAAAGTAATTTACCATTTATACAATAGCCAAGCTCTCGGAAATGCCTGCTTTTCATGGTTGCAAAAACATTTTCCTGTAGCTGTGGAATCAAAAAATCCTCTGCTGAGTGTAGGTACAGTGAGTGTACAGGACCCCCAGGGGAACTGGCGCTAACCGAACCTAAGTTGTTACAAAATCTGAATAATTCCGATGCGATAACCTCCCACTCAGTTTTTATCGATTGTGCAAAAAGAGGAGCCCTTAATATTCTGTGGATGCGAAAATACTATTTAGATGATTGTTACAACAGGATCCGATATAAATTCCGTAAGATGGAAAACAAAAAAAATGTTAAATATTCTTATAATATGTATTTAAATATATGATTATGAAACACAGAGCATATAAGTTGTTTGCCAATGCAGAGACAACTCTAAAACACTAAACTATAAACTAGGTGGGTATATTAGACACGTAAAAATAAGTGGGGGGATAAACCTCCCCTGACAAATCTAAACACGAAGCTAACACCAAACACTGAAAAGGTATAAGTACACATAAATTATTTCTAAGATTGATTAGCAAATAATTGATTATCGACTACCGCCTTGTCACTTAGTACTATATCAATTCTCCGAGTTGGGCGCATATTTAGCCACCTTGATCTTTTCAGCTCGATACGAAACTATTAATTTATATTCTGATTAGGAGTAAGATACGATTAAGAGACGTGAGACATACGATTATATTAAAATACCAGTGATTAACAAATAGACGATGTAATGAAACACATAGATCTACGATACCTCTACTAATTAAACTTGTAGTAAAATGCAGTAATCTGCTGCCTAATGTAAGTCTACACACTTAATACCTATAATCGTCATGAGATGTTACATTTTTCACGATACCGGATTGACAAAAAGATTTAGATATAAAATAAACTAATAACTAAAAAAAAATAGCGTCATCCCCATGTTCCTTTCCCCCTTTTATTAAAATTTCCGTTAACTGTAGTTGTAAAGTAACCTTGGGTTCACGACGTCAGTTTAATTTCGATGGGCTCTAAACGGTGTCGTATAAATACCACAAGAACCGACGCGGCTAATCTAAATAAAACTAAATATACTTACAGCCAAAGTGAAACTTATTTAACTGTTAAAACATTCATAGAAGTATTATATACTGATATGAAGTTTGTGTAAATTTTAGATACAAATGAATACATTTTTTACATTTTATACATTTTTACAGTTCATTATTAAAAACAACTCTAAATGCCTAGTACCGTTAGGATAAAAATATAATATTTTAAATTTTCTCGGTTCTTGTGAAAAATTTACATAACACAGGCTTACCACATGAATCCTGGCCAAATTTGTATGCTCTTAATATCATACAGATTTTAATAAATTAAATCAAAAAAATACCTGCGCATGTACAATGTAAATAATGACAAAGTGTGAAACAAAATAAAAATATAAAACAATATAATAGATAATGGGGCTTTCTCGCGACAGCTTTCACAGTAACACATGTGTCTGATAACAATCGTTCCGATTTAACCATTAGGATATATCGTCTTTTTCTGGATCTAGTTTCACTCCTTGCTATGTTGCTACTATGAGTTCACAAAGAGTACAAGCTATTTAGTAAGTGACGCTATCATGGTCCTGTGGGCGTAAGGATCACGATAGGACGCATGCTAAACGGCTAATTTTTTGTGATCACGTTAGGTGGGAAATAATGGCATCACTTTATTAGATCATCCAATAGTCGTGAAGCAAGAGCAAATAAAACGGACCGCATATGTATTACTAGTAAAAGACGTCGATAATTTAGCCCGCAGTGGACCGTTCAGCTAGGCCATATGCACAAGCGGGCCTGCGCCGGGGCATACACATCGCGCGGGCACGGTCCGGCCCGCGCCGGCGCCGACTGATTGCACGAGCGGGGTAGGTCAGTCGGACAACCTACCGCGGCCGTGGGCGATGGGGTCGTCACATCCCTACGCCGGTTGTCTTTTAAGTTAAATAAAAAATCCTAAACTAAACATTACTATTCGACATGTGCCTACGTTATGTTCTGTAATTCCGCCTGAAGACATCATAACAAAAAAATAAGAATTTATTTTATCTTTAACACGCTTTTATTAACTTGGGTTGTATCTATGTATG
>DWON01005022.1:0-15449 GCA_018251015.1 Phocides pigmalion okeechobee | reverse complement strand
ATTATTGGAGGCGACCATCTTAGTCCTCAAGAGTAGGAACGCATCCACGTCCACCCTTAAATAGAACTTCTGTTCTACTTGAGATTGGACGTGGTTGTCCATGGGATGCAGTTACCACTTAACATCAGGTGGCCTGCATGCCCGTTTCTTATTCTTTCACAATAAAAAAAAAGTGTAACGGTGGCACCTCCCTGGTCGATACATCCAAATTCCACCAACTTGGAAATGTAATTACAACTATGATATTTCAGTCCAAATCAAGACGAAGTGAAGGCAAAACTGGAGAACATAAGAGATGAAGAAAAAAGAGCAAAGAAAATTGAGAAGATTGAGAAAAAGGAAGAACCGAAAAGTGAGGAATCTTCCGCTACAGATGCTGGTCCCGTACCACAGATCAAACTGGGGCCGAATGGAGAAATCATTCTTGATAAAAGTAGCTTGGTAAGATTCTATAACCTTGTCTATTCTGTAATTTGAAGTCGTCGTTACTCTTGAGAACTAAGATAGATCCCTCGCTTGCAACTTAAACTGGCAACAACACTTAGCTACCAAGACAGTAGTTTCTTTATGGCAGACTATGAGGGCAGTTAGAGTACCTCGTTAGTTAAAGCACGCATTCTTTAATTACGTGAGGCAAGAGGTGAAGGGGGTAGAGCTCGATCTTACACAATCTCCTGTGATTAGGGGAAACAGGGGCTCAGTAAATATTTAGTACTTTTTCTCGCAAGGAACTGTGAAACATTACGAGAAATTAAATACAAAATGGGCTATGATTAACGTATATGCACTTAAATTATGCAATTCGAATAATTTCACGATAGTCACCGATGAGGAAAAGGGAATCGAAAAATCTTTCCATGAAATTAATGCACGCCATGTAAGTTTTAATGTGAAATGAATCACCGGTGTAGCCAATAAACGTTTTTTTTTTTTAAGTACATATGTTCATGTATGTATTTTTGCTCAAAATTTCTTTTAATCGGCGTATGGACATATGGACATATGGACAAGAATGTTTTATAATACACGAAGCAGCTGCGTCATTCACAGATAGTACTTAGTTCTCTCGCACTTTTTATAAATATGTTCTCCTCCCAACCACAATCCAACAAACATAGACGCAGTAAGCAAACATTTGAATTTTGTGGCTTCGGTTTGATGCTTTGAAATGACGCTTGTAGAGAATCAAAGCCTTTACAAGGGCGTATGTTTCATGGACAAAGAATTAAAGAATTAAGAATCCTTAATTAATCAATAAATTTCAAAAATCCATAGGTAATAAAACAAACGGACGCGACCCGCGACGTGTCGTCAGTGGTCCGCGAGGGCTCGTGGGGCAGCGGCGGGCGGTACGTGCGGGCGCCGCGCACGGCCGAGTGGAAGTCGAGCGAGACGGTGCGCTTCTACCGCGCGCTCGCCGCCATCGGGACGGACTTCTCGCTCATGGCGCCGCTTTTCCCCGACCGGACCAGGCGGGAACTCAAACTTAAAGTAAGTAAAGTTACGAACCGTTTTATTCAAGAGGAAAACGAAATTGTGAGGTCTCAAAATTAGAACTAAAAGGAGCGGCATATAGTGACGTTATGAGCGCCTTAGTATGCCATAAGATAGATCACTATGCACAATTCACTACCAAAATCCATATAACTATCTGTTACTCCGAAGTAAAAGTTACGTGTCGTACTTAAGCATGAACAACTGAAGTAGTTATTTACATTTCTACTTTCTTTAATACTTTTAATAACTACACTTCGTGTAGCAATAATATTTAAAAAAAAAACAATTCCCTCTAGTTTAAGAAAGAAGAAAAGATTAACGGCCCTCAAGTGGACAAGGCGCTCCGAGCTGGGAATTCTTGGGACCCAAATAGACTCAAAGAGGAATTCCAGGATGAGAGAGAACAGGCTGCAAGGATAGCCAGGCAGGAAGCAGAGAAACTGCAGCAGGAGAGACTTAAGGAAAAAGAGAGAATGAAAAATGCTCGCGCGTTACGTGTTAGAAACAGTAAGTGACCTTTTACATTTATATATTTAAATATAATCATTTCGTTTGAAAGGCGGGAGAACTATAGTTCGAACGGTTGATATACCATCGCCGCCCTCATAATACCCTGTAAAGCATTACTTGTGTTTCGGTTGAAGAGGTCCGGTTGTTTGTTACCCTTTGAAACGAGGCGACCATCTTAGTCCTCAGGAGTAGCAAAGTATCTACTTTCGAGCTCAGATAGGATTTCAGTCGTGTTTGTGGTTGTATGTGGATGTCTATGAGCTGCGACTACTTAACATCAGGTGGTTCGTGTGGTTCGTGTGGTTCGGGTGGTTCGGTGTTCGTTTACTACTCTTCTCACATTAAAAAAGTCAATTAATACAATAGAAAACAACAACGTTTTGAGAACGATCGATAAAAGCAGGCAAAGTTTCATCCTCAGTGGTTACTAGTTGGGAGATATTTATCATAACATTATGTATTACATACATGGCAGAAATTAGAAGCTTTTTGCAATTGTTTAAAATAGTATGGTTGCCTGCTTCAGTAGATGATTGTTGTTGTGTCCACTAGATTGTATTTTGTTTGAAAATTTTCAGCAAATTGTTTATTAAAGATAATTCAATTCTTGTAGGTCGAGCTGCAAAAGCACTGCAGTCCACTATGCTCCCTGGCGTTTCTAAACAGACGCAAGATGATATTACAACTGCAGACGACATAGTAAAACGCGCATTGATAGCTAAGAAGAAGCAACCGGTAGTTAACACAGATGTAACACCCACTACACCAACAAATGCGACCACGTCTTCAATGGCGACATTAACATTAATTAACAGCAGCAGCATAAGCCATGGTCCAACGAAGAATGGTGAAACCATGGCAACAATATCAAGGGTTAGCACTCCGTCGGCTTCAACACCCCAAAGTCTGAATGCAATGCCCAACGTGCCACCTAACATCGAGACGGGATCTTTAGTAGTGTTAACTGTGAACGATCCCTCATCTCCGTCGAAGAAGATGTTGCAAACATACATAGCTCACAGTGAAGGGAGACTTACGCCGGTGTCATTGCCTCCAATGTTCTTAAATTCTGTTGTCGGTTATATGAAGAAGGGAACACCTAAGAGTACAATGTCCTCCTGTTCGTCTCCTCAACTTATGTCACCGAGCAGTGTGGTCAGCCAAGACAGCCGGGCTAGTGTGTCAACACCAAACTCAGTGATTAATTTAAACCCAAGTCCGGTTAAGAGGAAGAGAATGGGCTCATACACTATAACGCAGCTCTAGCACACATTTTATCTCAAAAAATTAACTTTCACTTTTACATTAAAGTTTTTAAATACATCATTTTTCTTTAAAATGTTCATATGTCTTCCCTTATTACGGCACTTAACCTTCCGTGCACCAGGTGACTAAAAGTCTCGTTCCATACTAGGTGGGGTGTGACAAACCCCAAATAAAAAAATGGTAAAATTGACATATTTTTTACGTTTTTCGTGAATTTTATTATTAGGTATTTATAAACAGATTGTAATGATGAGATTTAAGTTAAAGACCGGTTTAAAAGTATGTAATAAAATATTTATTTTTATAAAAGAACAAAAAAACACAACTTCTGTAATTCACTTATCATAATAGTTACTTTCTTATATACTAATTTTAAATGGCACGTTTAATTATTAGAATCATGTTTAATTAACAAACTAAAGTATATTTCCTTATAATTTAACATAAATTGAACACAATAGAGATACATTTTAATTGAGATCATTGTCGTCCAAGCGACCACAGTCTTGACAAAAAAAATCAATGTGTTCCATACATATTGGCACATAACATTTTTTACACGTATATTTTGTTTTACGATCTTTGATCCTAGGGCATCTTGAACATCTTCTTTGAGTATTGGACCTTTTGGCTGGAGGTTCTGGCAAATTTTCAGGTAGGTCAGGAAAATACTTAGCAATTCTGTTACGAAGGTCTCTTGGCAGCTTTTGGTTTTGCCTTCTGGTGTTAAGGTGGCCTTTTATCAAAGATACGCCCAATTCCCGGATGAATTTACTTCTCATATTGTTTTTATTTCTTTCAATGGCATTGTTGAACATATAGATAATCATTCCATTTATACCTGCGTGGTTTAACAGCGCGAAAAATATAGTTAGCGGCCATCGTTTAGAATTTCTGGAAACGTCGTAAGTTCGACATAATTTATCCACCACATCTACGCCACTTTTGGTCTTATTATAAAACGTTATCACTGCAGGTTTTTGTTGACTTCCGGTTTGCGAATCTATTTCTCGGTCATGATGCAGTGAAGACATCAGATATACCACCTTACGTGGCTTTGGTACGTAGGATAAAATCGTTATATTCTTTTGAAATCCAAATAGAGATGTATTTACTTCACGATGTTTCTTGAAAACTGGAGGAATACACGTCTTATTGGCGCGCAATGTTCCGACAACAGTGAGCTTATGGTTTTTGAGCAAATTTTCTGTGCTTTCATAGCTAGTGAAGAAATTATCCATTGTAATGTTCCGAGAAGACTAAGATACACATTGGACTAGACGATCAACCACATCGTAAGGCTTGTTGCTGACAGAAAAAGGCTTATTTTCGGGCTGCTTTCCACAGTATATTTCCATATTCAAAGTATAATATATTTTACTGTCAACTAAAGAATATATTTTTATTCCGTACTTTGCTGGTTTTGACGGAATATAGTGGCGGAACCCACATCGACCTCTGAAAGCAACCAATTCTTCATCTAATGTCAGGTTTTCGAATGGAATGTAAGCATCTTGACTGTTTTTTATAAAGTTTTCAAAAAGATTTCTTATCGGAGCTAGTTTATCAGTCGTCAATCTCTCGTTTCGTGTTGCCGCGCTATCAAACCTCAAATTATTCAGTAAGTAAGCAAATCTATTTCTACTCATAGTGTCTCTAAAAATATCCATTCCTGTTCCATCAGTAGCCCATAAATTGTACTTTGACGTCCAGAACGAGCCAAACCGGATAGGAAAAGTAAACCGTAAAGCGCTTTTATTTCCTCCTTTGTAGTTTGAGACTGTTGAGGATCACCAGTTGGTCGGGAGAGTATTTTCTCATTAGTGCAATTCACCATTTCATCTGTCATAGCATCGGAAATAAATAGTTCAAAACACTCAAGAGGTAACAACTTACCCTTTGCAGCTGTTTTCACACCAGGCAAATGAGTGATAATATTTTCTGCTCTACTTCGAACATTGCTTCTGAATGGTTCTTTTTGCCACTTTGTTGTCTTATCTTTGCCAGTATAATAACTTTGTCCCGACGCGCGAACCTCTGATAGGGGTACTTCGTCGTCGCTCTCAAAATCGGAAGAAAAATTTTCGGCATCCACTTCGCTGTTTGTATCACTATGAGCACTCAAGTGTTCTGATTCCACTTCAGAGCCCGCTTCTGAACCCCCGGATTCTAATTCAAATTCAACTCCTTCGTCCAAAAGTGCTTTTAAAATATCATCATCTTTCATGTGGGTCATTTTTTATGTAACTATAAATCTGTAAGAAATAAAAATCCATTTAAAATACTGAATATACATAAATTAAACTCATAAAGGCAAAAAAACATCAAATAGAATACTTACTTTTTTGTCAACGTGCTGTACGAGGTGGGGTGTGTGACGCTCACATGCACTTTAAGAGCGTGTAGTTCGCTTGGTGGTGGTCGCTGAACTGACTTGTCGACGTGAATCGGAGCGGCAACGACGCAATTCCAGCTACTGAGAATTCGTGCGGTGGCGGGTTTACAGTTTTAAAATTATTGCGATATTTAAAGGGCTGGGGTTTATTAAACCCCACCTGGTGCACGGAGGGTTAAATTACCTATTTATAATTTATCTAATCAGCAAGGTTTTAAGTCCTGTGGCCTAATCTTACTCATCCAAGAGCCTCATCCAAAAAATCTGTCACCAGGTTTGAGGTAGAAATGGGTTGATTACAATTAATATTTTAATTATTTTGTTATAGTCGCTACGAGTGTGGGTGGCGTCGCGCACGAAAGAGTGGTAACACCCCCTGACTGGATCTTGGATTACTGGCATCCACTTGAAAAGGCCCAGTATCCAGAATATTTCAAGAAACGAGAACAGAGAAAGAAGGAATATATTGCCATGTGGGAGAAGGAATTTGGCAAGCTCGACCCTAAGGACCTACACCACCACTAGAAATCATATATGGTTCATCGTAGTGAATACATTGTAATTTATCGTTGAAATGAGCAAAGAAATGTTATAGATTGCCTGTTTGGATGGAAAATAAATACAGATTAAAATCCAATTGTTTTTTAAAATAATCTACATATATCATCAAATATATACATACAGATAATGAGTTTTAAATCTATACATGTCAGAATGTTTATTGATAATAGACTGCTAGTTTTAATGTTTATCAAATTGTTAGGTTTATACTACAAAGGTTAAATGTAATATTTTATATTACACAAAACTATATTTATTAGTTAATTTGGACTTTGTAATAGTACCAGCATAGCGTTAGATCTTCTCCAGCTCTTGAATGGTTCACGGTAAAAGTAATTATTATTATTATTCAGGTTATAGTCGTTAGGGAACCATAAGGTGACTAGTTTAGGTCTCTTTTTTTTATTATGAAAGAGTATGAAACAGGCATGCAGGCCACCTCATGTTAAGTGGTTACTGCAGTCCATGGACAACTACATCCAATCTCAAATAGTACATAAGTTCTAATTAAGGATGGACGTGGATGCGTTCCCCCTCTTGAGGACTAAGATACTCCAATGTGTATCCGGCAACTACTCCTCCCCAATCGAAACACAATACATGAAGAACATGTTGCTTTAGGGCGGGTTATGAGGGTGGCGGTGGTAAAAATTGAGTTGAAACATCTGTCTAGAGAAATATGCTCCAGTTTAGTGCCAATTACCGCAAAGCTGACCAGATCTAATATATGAACGCCGCAATCCGTGTTAAAATGAGTTGAAATTTTCTTTAAGTGACTAAAAACATTTAGGGTAAGTAAATAAATAAAAAGCGTACTCATATTTATTTAATTTTATTTATTAACGTTTAAAGCATGTTCTATATATACACACACCAATAGCAAGACAATAATTATGTATATACAATAAAAAGTTTTCATTTAATAAAATATAGTATAAATATTTGCAAATTGCTAATATTAATACGTGTCTCAAGATTTGCAGCTAATAGTTTTTTTAATACCTTCCCTACGTACAACACTGATGTGTTTACGTCGACGCTTCAAGACTGTGACAATATTACGTCTGTGTATTCGTAGATGCTAAAAATACATTCTAAACAAATATGCTCCAGTTTAGTGCCGTCTCCCGCAATGCTAGCCCCATCTAATATATGAATAATACATGAGCGGCGCAGGCAGTGTTAACCAATGTGTCCGATGTGCGCTAGTTCCTTTTAATGATGGATCTAGGAACCAACAATACTTTTTTTTTTTGATACCAATTAGGATATTATGTGCCCAATACCATATCAATTCCATCCCATTCCAAGCAAGCAAGGAGTCCACTAGATTCAGTGACGTAAACACAGCACTTTTGTGTTGAAGTAACAATAACTCTTTGGTACCTACTGTTGTTACTTAGCAACGATAGTCATAATTATTTTTCCCGTCATATGCTTTACGTGTTTAACAATATACCTACTCAATAATCTTCGGTCTATTTTTAATATTATATACAGTGTTATTTTACCTTTTTGAATCCACGCTCTGCTATTCAGTATTGCTACAATATTATCATACAAAATCCATACAGTACGTCCGTGTACGTACAACATAGGTGTGTACAAGCCGCAAGCGCGTTGTACCGCACGATACACTGTAGTGTTGTACACAGCAGGGAAAGTGTTAATGATGCTAATATATAACTAATAAATTTATTTTTAATACATAAGGTGAATAAAACACTCAAATTTTGTTCTCTAATATAATTATGTAAATATTTGCTATCGATGTTAAGAAATGCAATGTACACAAAAAATATTACTGCAAAAGCATAAACATTAAAATTACAACAAGAATATATTTTCAAATGCTATATTTTAATTAATATGCTAAATACAACACTGATAGATTCCATTTTTTTTTCTATGTATTAGACAACAATAATTACTTTGACAGTAATTAATGACAACTACTGTCAAACTCAATGCATATGATTATTTATTCATGATGCATTTAGATTCAACTATATTCTGATTTTTACTATTTTTAATAAATATATATTTACGTTACTAATTAATATTTATTTTTGCATTGTTTATCTTTACCTCAGTTACTAATAACATTATTTTTAACTAACGGCTAATGTTAACAGATATTATTGACACCTTTAGTCAATTACTTCATTATTACAATTTCATTTTTTATACCACTAAGTAATAACAATTAGAAAGTTCAATAGCAATATCTTTTAGTAAAATTTAGCATAATTTAATTCATTTCCATGACATTACTTTCGCCACGATCAATTCATCGTTCAGATAATATAGCCATTTCTTTGTCTTAATACGTTTCACTTGTCTAAAGAATTTAGATCAATTCCATATTTTTATTTACATTAGAATAACCATAGAGATGTATTAATAATGTGGAAGGTTTCAGGATCGGTGTGACTGTACAAGGCGCTTTACATTGTGTGCCTACTTGTAATTGTTTTTAGTTGTCATATTGACATTTTACAAAGTCAGTTACAAACTACCGCACAGTGGCGCCTCTAGTGACAAAAATTCACATCTCGTTTAATTACACTCGTGATCTCCCCCACTTTCAACTCCCCATTTCCTCACTATTCACAAGCAGTTCATCTGGGTACAACTCGCCCGTTCTCGCCGGACAAGTGTCCGAGCCGCAGCAAGTTGCGGAGGACTAACCCTCAGTTGCCCCCGAGCGCCTGCCCCCGGCCCCAGTTGTGACCACCGAAGGCGGTGCCAGCAGGGCGGGTAGGCGCCCGCGCCTGGGGAGCGCTGCCGAACCCTCCGACGTATCTCGTGTCCGGGAATATTTTCTTCCTATGAGATATATTTTTTTAAATCAATGACATTATATAAAAAATACAAATGAAGTGTATAATTCGAAATCATACATGATTTCGTTTACGTTACTTACAAGAAAGGAGGTGGTGTCAGCAGAGCAGGGCCACCAAACTCCTGAGGATATTGGAACAGCAAGAAGAATGACAGGTGACCAATCAGGATGCCCAAGAGCTCCATTACTCCACTGGGGACATAAGAGAATAAAAGATGACATTGTGATAAGAAATATGGCCCTATTCTTGTATATAAAACATCTCGCAAAAAATATATACTCATAATCATAAAAATATAACCCTTATGGTGGTTGCCGGAGCCCACAATTATCGGTGTCCGATCTCACATAAAATTAATCTTAACCATATAGGGTTGAAATTTAATGTGTTGTACTCTGAGAACTAAAATGGTTTCTTATTTTGTAAGGTACAACAATTAAGCATACCACTTTAGATGCAATTGCAATTTGCATGAACTGTGTATTTTAAATGGAATCTTTGACATTAATTATGTATACCAAAATAACTTGTAATAAAATAAACTATTTGAATTTACTTACCCTCCATTAATAATCAGATTAAACGCGAACAACACCCAAGGCAGATACATGGCCTTGAAGCGAGACCCAAACCAGAAGTTGACAACAACCTCCTTGTTGAGTTGGCACCACACATACAGCACGGAGAGCACCATGGCATCCATGAGGATCTGTCAGGAGATAAAAACGATCAGATAATATATATTATAATTAGTGTTTTTGGAGTAATTGTATAGAATTCCAATTTGTATGCTTTGACTGAAATAGCGATAACACATTTCAGTATTAATATGGAAATAAAAACAGTAAAGACAAAAACTGTAATCCTGACTGTAGTTACATAAACTAAAACTTTGTCAGTTTCTTTATTTCTTTGTGTTTCTTTAATACAAGAACTAAACATTTATTTTATTTCAAAATTTGTACAGAGAGTATCTGTGCATCTGATCCCATTTGATGTCTATCCAATATTACAATATATTAAATTGCATTAGTTTCAACAACTAAAAAATATAATAATTAAGTTAGTGTCAAATTGTGTATTCATATATATTTTATAGCAGGTTTTTAGGCTTATATTTCACAGGCAGAGCCACGCTATATTGCTAGTCAAACAATAAACAAAAGATCCTGTACTAACCGTCAAGTTAACAAGCAGCCCAATGATCAAACAGCAAGCCCAGTTGAAGAGCAGCATGTAGAAGTAATCAGCTGGTTTCCCAGCAAATGTGCCAGATTCGAGTCTTTGAGAGTAATTGTAGAGGAAGTAGCAGTTTATCAGAAAGTGGAAACCGGTTGCTGGTCCAATTGGGTAGTAGAATAGGGCTGTCAACCCACGCCATATCTGCAACCATGAGTAAAATATAAATAAGAAATATTAGCAATTTTTTTATTTGTTTGTGTTTCAATAACATGGAATCTACCGATTGAATATACATCAAATTTTGTACACGAGGTAATGTGTACAAAATGTTGTTATAGTCTATGTATTATCACTCCATACTATCTTAAAACTTAGGGTTGAGCAAAAAAAGATGGTTATCTTAATAATAATTATAAAAATTATTAATAATAAGTAAGATAACCTTTTTAGGCAACATTTTATAAAATACATATCCACATACAGTTTTTTGCAGCAATCTAAGTCTATATGTATTTCATTCAGGTATAACCACCAATTATGCTAAAAGTTTACCTGTTTTTTACCGACTAATTTGTATGGATTACAGGTGAACAAAGGTGCTGTGTTTGTCAGATTTACAAGACTGCGAGAGAAAACAAAATCTGTGCATTCGTAAACCTTTTACAGATGCAAAAAAAATACTATAATTGTGTGAATTGTCAGCATATCTTCAATCTAGAGAAAAGAACTCCAGTAAGGGCTGCCTTCTGCAATCCTGACTCGATCTGATATGCGCGCCGCAGGAAAAGTGTTACATGTATGTAAATACCTTACAATGAAATTAAATATTTGAATTTGATTTTGAAGGCTGACAAATCTATGACAGACTAAAAGTGCATTTGAAAAAGGCTTTGTATACGGATCATTTCTTGATATAATCAAACTTCATTTATAAAAACAATTTAAATATTATGTTATCTATTTAATGGTGACAACAAAATGATATTGCAGTATTTTTCTCGGACACCAAATGTTTGCCATGTTATCAGTACTGGCACACTTATAAATAGTCCAGATTTGTCATAAATGTTATTTACAAATGCAGACATGATACTCTTACTTAAAATACTGCAGATTTTTTACATAAACTTTTTTATATAATAACAATAGTAGACAAGATTATCTCGCTTACAAATGTAGGTGGCATTGTACCTCTCCAAACAAAATACAATAACTCCTCAATGGCAGACTTTAAGACTCACAGTTGACCATGCCGGTTCAATTGTAGTTCTATTAACTTAAATAGGGCATTGGTGATAAGACAGTGAAACATTAATGAAAAAAGATTTTTAGTGGTGCAACAGCAGTGACCTCAATCTTCATTGTTAGCTTTGCTATGATCTAAAGAGCTTAGGTGTAACACTTAAGCTCGTTTAAGAAGGTTCAATTTAATATTGAAAGGACTGTTCCTAAATATAATTTTTTAGGCAGCATGTAGGGCTCATGGTAAATTTAATTGTTTAAATGTTTACACCAAAACTCACAGCTTACAAGAACGGTGTCTTATCTACGTAGTTAATTTTTAGTGATCTTATAAACTTTTTAAAACAACCCTTACCTGGAAGCGATATATGAAGCCATAGTAGTCCAGGATCAAATACCGGTAATTCAGTGCTCCAAATCTTGCAATTATACTCAGTGCTAGAGTAAACGTTAGCCAGTGGCGAGTGAAAAAAGGAATATTTTTATACCAGTCTCTGAATTCGGTCATTTTTGCTGTTTACGATATGTAGTATTCACAGATATAATACACAACTTTGAGGACGACACCCCGGCGCTTGAACGTAAAATAAACTCCCGATGACGAAATACAACAAGGTTTCAACAAGTACACGTGTCCAACAAGAATTTGTCCAGAAAAATCACCAAGAAAATTCAATGATATTTTGTTTTTGAACCACAGACATACTATTGTATAATGTTTTGACAGATTTGACCACAGATGGCTTACTTCATATATGGATTTTCAAATTTGTTATCAAAATTTAAAAATACAATTTGTTTTATAGGTTTATTATTTAATATGTTCTAGATTTCAATAAAACAAGTAAAATATCAGATTTATGTGATATCTACACATTCATTAGATGTTTTAAATTTTTTGAGGTGAATATGATGTGGCAAAAATAAAGCAAGTGCAAGTATCCAAATAATACTTTAATCTATAGATACCTATATTGTATAAAAATTTAAAGAAAAACATAACCTCAAACGAAGATCTATTTACGCCGCTACTGCGACAAGTATTTTTTACGTACTTACTCTTATTATAAAAAAAAGTCAATATGAAGAGTTTAATACGAAATTTTATTTATACCAGACCAATAGCATTCGTTCAAATTAGTAATATTCGCCACTATGCAAAAGAATCATCTAAAGATGCAAAAAAGAAGGAGGAAGAACCAAAGAATGCAGAAGAAGTTAAGAAAAGTAAGATATATCATATTATTACATAATAAGTCTTCACATATGTAATTTTAAAGTAATTCGTAGTTCGTACAAACGTTATTTTTGTTCGACTGCCGCGTCGCAGCTACCGCTAAACTGCAGTAATATTGAAGCTTTGCTGAAGTCAATTTTAAATAGTAAAAAGGTTCATGAATTTCTCTTTAGACTTTTTTAATTCGACACATTAATATAAGTCGTAATAACAATTTATTTAATAAAAATAAAACCTACTTAAAATTGCATACATTTAAGTTATTCATAAATAAAAGTGAAGGTAAGGAAGATACAAAAATAACTTTTAAATATAAATTTGTCTTGCAATTTCATCGTTAACCCATTACCATTCTTGTTTTTGTCTCTTAGGATAAGAAGGTATATATATAAACCACAGACCCCCATTCTGGCTCAGTGCTGATTGGTAAACTTTGCAGGTTCTTGAGAGTTTCGTAAGAAAACTTTCAAGCTTTCCTTCAAGGTTACCTTACAAAGTTTTCCTTTGACTTTAAAGTGTTAATTATCACGATTTGAACCTTAGACAGCCTGTGTGAGGGGATAGGATCTCAACTACTGCGCTATCATAATTTTAATGGTGTTTAATTGTTCTTTGACTGTAAAAAATGAATGTATTAAAATAATTTCCAGATATTATTGTGGAGAAGTATGGTGGAGTCACTACTTTGAATATAGATCGCATCCCGACACGTAATAGCCTGGATGCTGCCACTCTACATGAGATGGTGGAAGCCATCAATGCTTTTGATAAGGATGTTGAAGCGAAGGTCCTGGTGTTCAATGGAGAAGGTGGCACATTCTGCTCAGGGTTCGACATTGATGATATTGAGGCTAAGGGATACAGCACAATTACTGACGCTGCTGTGAGTACTATTTATGATTATTTATAAAATATGCACAACTTTTGTACACTCCTACCCTTATGTTACTTATATCACCTTTACTCATTATGATTACCAAAACGAATTGTTATTTTAGTGACAAAACCACATTTCTATGTGTACTATCGTACACCCTTACTCTAAATCTCCTATGCTAGTTATTTAACCTTTTACCACTATGATTGTCCAAAAGAGATTGTTATTTCAGTGATAAAACCTATTGTACATACAATCGTTTAATATGATATTTTTATGTACATTTTGATTTACAATTAAGAATTTTGTATTGTATTGTATTGTATGCATATATATTTTTATAAAGACGAGTAGTATTGCTGCAGCCCATAGATGTGTATCCAACCTCAAAGTAGAAGTCCTGTGTGAACTTACATATGTTAGAGGTGCATCACTGCCCCTATAGACTAAGATATTTGCCTGTCTTATGCTTGGTAAGAGTACTTTTATGATAGATTATGAGGATACCAATGTTACTTTTAGGGTTAAAGTACAGATCTAAGACATATTAAACAGGCAACCCACTTGTTGTTAATTGGTGACTTAGTCAACACCTGTAACCACTCTCATTTGTGGAACGAAATTTGATAAATCCATGTCAAAATTAAATTAGACAATAGTATATAATTTTGACATATTTTGAGCAACTGCCGAGAGCTCTTTTCCCGTTTGGCAAAAGGGATGCTCAAAGCCGATGAACTCAATATTTCACATTGTAACTTTGTTGTTCATTAAGTTTATATATAAATATTATTGAATTTAAATGTTGTCCATACAATTGTTGCTTTACTATGTACCTTTTTGCCTGATGCTAATAGTCTCAATTTGCAACCAGTACCAGGTAGTCCAAGGCCAATTATCTATTGTAAGCCATAATTATTATTTGGCTTCATTAGCTATAATTATTATCATAAAGTAGACACCATATGAGAGATTCCCTATTTAACATAGATTTGATGCACAGTTATTCTCATAGGTATGAAACAGCAAACTAGTGGCTACTGGCCGATGGACATCCGTAACCGACTTAATATAGGACAGACATTCCACTTCAGCTTCACCATAGATGCATTGCTGCTATTTAGAAAACAATTATTTCATCACATGCTGCGGATACTAAGAATATAGGCTACTACTTTACTTCCCAGAACAAGCCACATATCGCTTGTCCGCAAGAATACTGTATTAACTCTAAAAACGTACTTTTGTCAGGAGAAGTGATTAAAGTTTTCAACTTCCTTTTTTAGTCGAACTGTATCATTAATTCAGTTAGTGCCAAATTTCGACATGATACTGTATTCTTCCGGACAAGCGATATGTATACAAGCGATGGTATGGTCTTGTTTAACACTTTGCAGCACTCTTTCTTATATTACGTCAAGTTAGGATTGTGGGAGGCGCCACTAAACTGCGAACTCTTTCCACTAGACTGGAAATGCGCTGACAATTGACACAAATATTGTATTTTTAGCATCAGTGTAGAATCCACGAATACACAGACATAATGTCCGCCTTCAGTCTTGTAGCGGTGACATAAACAGCACTTGTGTTAGCCCGTAATCCATACAGATGTGTACGTACAACACAGGTGTGTGCAAGCCGCAAGCGCGTTGCACCGCGCATTAAACAGCAGTGTTGGACACCACAGAGAAAGTACTAAGGCTATGTATTGATGGGTTGGAATAATTACTTAAACTCAGGAGGCTTGCATAGTTATTATTATTTTTTTATAATGAAAGAGTAAGAAACGGGCATGCAGGCCACCTGATGTTAAGTGGTCACTGCAGCCCATGGACA
>DWON01005021.1:0-15450 GCA_018251015.1 Phocides pigmalion okeechobee | reverse complement strand
CTAAAATAGTAGATAAGCACGCTTGATTTGTTGTTTTTGTATCGTGACCTGACCTGTACTTGGAAAAGAAAATAAATATAAGATTGAAGAGCAAAATAGAAGCGTTTCAATACCTTGCTACAATCTACAACCAATAGGTATATACTGAAGTAAAAAATGTTTCATTTGATGACACGCGTGGCACAGCGATCGCCGTACCGTTCCACCACGTATGAGATCCTAAATGAAACTATTTTGTAATTGTGTTTACACAACAAATTATTTAAAGAATAAATACTAATGATAAACAGATTGATGTTAGTACTACTGTATTAGTGACTTAGGGGAAATAGTCATTGTATACTACACATGATGATATGGTCTTGTGCATTCCAGATTTTCTCGTAATTAGAGTAGCAAACAACCCTGTAATGCATCGTAAGTAATACCGCTCTTGTAGGTATGTAACGAAAACTGCCGAACAGGGTTCTTACCTAAAGTGTATATATAAATCGCGACTATGAGTAAGCCTTTTACTCAAAAAAGTTGTGCAAAAAATGCAATATATCCAAATGTAAAATACGGTAGAGGCTTTTATTTTAAATTAATGTAATAGTCATTATTTTCTATATTTTGTATTAAAAATACAAATTAATTTACTCGCGCCGGCTCTTTTCTCTTGACTTCATATAATTAAAATAATATAAAAAAGTATATAGAAAAACCTTTCTTGTTGCTAACTAACGATTCCATCCAGAAAATCTTTGAGATCACGACAAAAAGGAAAATCGATTCATAACAAGTGAATATAAACGAGAAACAGTTTGCATTATGTAAGCAGCACTAACTTTGTCGTTTAAAATCAAATACAGTTTTTGTTTACCTGAATACCGACATTTGCAAAGAAAAATATATTTTCGCAATTTTACCTTCAAAGAATTTATATATAAAATATTATGACGTAAGTTCTCGTCCCCAATCCTTATATTTTGACCTGTTCCTAGCAATGGAAATTTTAAAAGGTTACTCATGAATTTGTATCAAAAAGCGCCGTATATGTAGCGTAGTTCCATACATTAACAAGCTCCGCGGTGTATGGAAGCGGTAAAATCAACGCAACAAGTAAAAATAGTAGTTGACTGGAGAGTAGGAAAAGTTTTCTAACCGGAATTGGATACCGGCAATTACAGGAAACAATGCACCGTTGTGTTTTATTTATTTGAGGTCCATAGCTCCACAATTGCCATCTAATTAATGCTATTCAGGTTTCATAACTCTTGACATACATACATTTTGATTTCAAATTATGACGAAAGATCTACTGGTACTTTCATAGGTACAGTGTTCTTGCGCAAATGGAACTCTTAAGACGTAAATATTATTCGGCAAATATAATTTTGGTTGGAAACATTTCGCCACGTTATAATATTGGTTGCTAATATTTGTCGAACTTAAGATATTCTTTATCATCTCATTACTATTGTCCTGAGGGCATAGATTACAAGAACCTTTCATAATAAGACGAAATTAGGCATGACGCCCGACATACCAAAGCGATTTCTGATCAACTTTCAAGAAAATACAAATTTTATAAAAAAACCTTCAGATTTGTACACTTCTATTACTTTTGAGAAAAATGTGGCAAACGAGAAATTCTTGGAGGAAAGCGTCATCATTTTTTATACTATTGAAGTAGTAAACTGAGGTGCAGCTCTCTTTATGTTAATTAACCGATGCCGCTCGTTGTCTGTTATCAATTGAAATTAAATTGATTTCCTACTTGACATTATACGTAGTATCCAATGAGGAATAAGTTTTAAAACGTCGTTTAATTATTTATCAAACTCTTGAAACTGTGACATAGCTAAATAAGTACTAATGTAAGGTGGAAAAAGTTATTATAGTAGAGCTGACGAGTGGAACCGCTATAGTTTTTAGCATATTTACATTTTGAACCATATAATCACTTTTTCTTGAAATTCATATTTAGAACGAATACGTTGAATGTAAACAATCGTATGCGATGGTGCCAAGAATTCTGGATGCATTTCCGCATCGAATAGTAATTGTAGTCTTTCTCGAGCTATGAACCAGACCTTTTGTCACCACCAAAATCAAAAGTGAAAATAATAGTTTGAAACATGAAATAATATATTTCTAATCTCAAAATACATAATTGTGTAGATTTTTATTTATTGTATTTTTTCTTTTGTCCAGGGCTCACCTGCGTGACATCCGCGATAGGTCTGTCCTGCGCGTGTTGGAGGCTGGAGACCTGGGTGGTGGACCTCTCCCGGGCGTCGTCGCCGTGGGCGCAGTGGCCATGCCGCCGGGCGCAGCCTCTTGCTCCGGCGCTTCCAACTGGGACCAGGTAATGAAACTCACGTCTATGTCCAAAACTATTTCAACCTCTTACGCTAAAAGATTTTATATATATAACTGTCTGTGGCGTGTACGTCTGGATCGGGTGAACCAATTGAAATGTAATTTTATAGTATCACAGTATAATCTCTAGGACATACAACACATTACTCTTTTTACCATTATTAATTAATACTATTAAAATATTTTGTCGAATAACAATAACAATTTATTCACTGACTTAAACTATTTATTTTTATTATTTTTATCTAGTCTTATTCGCTCTCATAATTTGTTGGAATCGCTAGATTACTTTCAGCATTGAGATTAAACTTTCGGAAGCAATGAAGTTAGTTCATATTATTATTATTTAAGGCTTTTGGTCGACTAAACCTATAACACTAGAATGACAACAAAATAGTTGCTAAACAATTTCTAGAACAATAAAGAGTATAGTCAAGATTTATGTACTTACGCAAAGAATAGATACTGAAAAATCTTACGTGGAACATCTTATGTATCTCACGACATCTTACTTATGGCATCAATATTTAATGGACGGTCCCTAAAGTACTTTAAATGGATGCAAAAATGCTGAGCGCTAGTCTGTACGTACCTACAGTGCTATATATTCTGTTAACCAATGGCAATGTACTTAATTTTTATATAAGAAGAGTAACAAAATAGCTTCCAAGCCATTTCATTCTAAATGGCCGCTACGGCTCATTGCTATCATATATCCAATTGCAAACTGGACGGAAGTCCTATCCAAAGTCGTGCATAAATGCTTTGCTATTCCTAAGCATTGCCTCACTTGTAAGTGTTCCCAGTAACAACATATCAGCCGCAATTTCTTCCCTTAGGATTGTGAGGATAGCGTTGGTACGCGTTCAGCGGAACTATAGTTAATAAAGGTGGGAGAACTATAGTTCCAACGTGGAGGTATCACCGCCGCTCTCGTAATCCGCCTTAAAGCATTACTTGTGTTTCGGTTGAAGAGGTGCGGTTACCGGCTACACTTTGATGCGAGGCAACCATCTCAGTCCTCAGGAGAAGCAACATATCTACGTTCGAGCTCAGATAGCATTTTCGTCGTTTTTATGGTTGTACATGGATGTCTATGAGCGGCGACTACTTAATATCACGTGGTTTGCATGCTTTTTGTTATTCTTTTCACATAAAAAAAAACTATAATTCTACCATTTCGTGTAGGATCTTAAACAGAACTAGCAGCGCATCTACATACGACCTCAGATACGTTTTCAGGCAAGTTTAAGGTTGTATGTGAACGTCTTTGAGCGATAGCGACTTTTAACATTAGGTGGCCTGCATACTCGTTTGGCATTATTCCTACATCAATAATAATAATAAGAGGCATTGCGGTGTAGATATTTCTTAGTCTTTTGAGCTCCGACAACAGGTTATTAGCATTAGCGCGAGCGACTTAGTAATTGTTCTAAGTATTTTTATTTTCTTTATGTGTAGTGTCCAGTTTAGGTCAATCGAGACAAAATAAAAAATGTGGTTATATATAACGTAGTATGAATATTATATTCTATAGATCAAGTATCGTAAATGAAGTAACAAACTTCCTTAGTTTTTGTATATATAATAAAATTACTAATTGCAAAAGAAACAGTGGTTTTATAAAAGTCTAACCAGTTTATTCTCAGGAAAACAATTACAATGAGGTTTGGACAACAATGACCTAATTTAAATAGAAAATCGACGCAGAGGTTAAAAGAATACGCGTCCTTTACATAAAACTATACCATAAATTAATTTTATTAACACTCATCGCAAAAGAACATTTTGACGTGCTTTTTCATTTATCCGTCATATTTAATTTGATATATGTGCCTTTGCGATGGCTCAAGAAGACGTATATTAATTATACTTTTAATTATATGCATGTGAAGGTGAGACGTCACAAATTTCTATATATTCAGATGATCCTGTGTCGCGTCAAGACGTAAGCGAAAGTGCACACAAGCCCAGCTAATAACTTTCTTATGCGATGCAAAGGAGCCCATGCTTGTGTAATTATATGCGACGATGCCTTTAAGCTTAACTTGTCTTAAATTTATCTACATAATGCCTGTGTGACCTTTGATTTGCAATATTTTCCAAAAATCCTTTTGAAACTTAAGTAGAAAATGGTATACTTTGTAAGATGATAATACGATAAGCATTATCGTTAACGAGATGATAATTTTAAAATATGAAAGGCCCTCTCTAGACAGTAAATAGATATTTGTAGCGAGTAATATTCCTCAAAGGAAAATTCCGTGTTCTAGTGATTTTATCCAATTACTAACGACGGATCATTTTACAGGA
Source organism: Phocides pigmalion okeechobee (assembly GCA_018251015.1). Taxonomy (NCBI): domain Eukaryota; kingdom Metazoa; phylum Arthropoda; class Insecta; order Lepidoptera; family Hesperiidae; genus Phocides; species Phocides pigmalion. The sequence goes on along the minus strand of DWON01005021.1, from coordinate 10,773 downwards.
CCAGAGTTACTTCAGCGAGCCAGAAATTGATTCCGAGTACCATCACCAGCATGTCCACAAGACCAAGGTAAGTCTTTTCTTATTTAATACGAACTTTTTGGTGTCTTTCCGTTATTTAATTTCAACCTATACACATCGTTGTTTATAAGTCTTTTAAGAACGCTTCCTATAAAACTTATCATATACACCCGTTCTATTTTGATAGATTATGTGAAAAATAGAGATCATTTGTGAGTGTTGATTAGATATCAAAAGAATAACTCCGCCATCGATAATAAGTTGTAAGTGTTGTTGTTATTATGAGAACTGGAAAATCAATAAAAGGGCACATATTTGATCAATTATTTATTAAATGGTAACAAATTGGTAAGATAATCTTAAAACTAATAATATTATAGACACAATACAATGCAATTATTCACGCAATATTTACTAAAAGTAAAATAAATAAAATAGATTCATAATGGCAAGTGGCGTCGTATCGAATCTACGTTTTCTGTAAGATTTTAAAGTATTATAATTTACTGTATAATTATAACAAAATTCATTAAATTTGCTATAAAATCATGACATTTGCAATCTACTTTAACAAACAGAAAGTGCATTAAAACGAGTATCAAAGATAGGATATTAAATATCTCTGCGGGCATGACAGATCCCATTTGGAGCACGCACAAACATATGATTTTAAACATTTAAAACTTAAATAATATCTGTCTGTCGTTTAATGTTTCTGAAGCGGACAATGATATGCCTTCGTTCAATTTCTTGCGCATCGCTAGTGAATAAAAGATCATTTCCGAAACAAACATGAATATATTACAAAACATCGACAATCAAGTCAGTAACGCACTGAAACTTCTTATTTATATTAAGGTACCAGTATAGGTGACACCAAGATATAAAGTAACACTAGATGGAACTTACTATTTAATAAGTAAATAAGCAATCGTTGTGGTGTTAATGAGGCTTTTACAGTATACAGTTGATTTAAACGATACATTGATTCTTTCCGTATAATAACAACCGCCTTATAAAATAAAAGTCGCATCAACTGCATTAAAGTTTAAAATATTGCTTGAACGTTGTAAAACCGAACCTACAGCTTACTGGTGGATATTTACTAGCATCCGGTTTCTTAACATTACCATTGGAAATATTTGTACATTAGAAATGGATAAAATATGAAAGATCTGCGTGGCAATCTCGGAGGTAAGGTATGCCTTAATCTAATAATGACTTATTTATTTTCAAAAAGCTCGACATATAGGGAGCCCCTTGTAGTAATGAGCACCGCTGTAAAGCTTTTTCGGTGTTGATCTCCAGGAAAGAACTAGAGCCTTTTTAAAAGGTTCCGGTGCACACCCACTGCACACTTGCATTACAGCTTTCACCTCAGCTTCCGCTGGCTCTCTTTCGTCAACCTAGAAACAAATAATTATCGGTACTTTTGTTAAGAGTTAAATACAATATTTATTAAATTTTGATCGTTTCCCTTCTTTTGCTTTTTCTTTATGTATGTGGAGATTTCCATCTTCCTAATACTCCTACGTAAAAACGAGGTGTATTACACGAAAAATTATTAAATTCTGAATTTTACCGTCTGTTTCTGTAAAGTCTGAACTGGAACGTTTCCGACAACTCCAGCGAGGCCATGCAGTAATGATTGTTGAAACATAATGTGATCCACATCACTTTCTTCGTTGAGATTAGGACTAAGCAGTGCTTCGTCCACTATTGATCCATCGGATAAAGCCACAAGACCTCGTTTGTCTTTTTTACCTGAAAATATGTTAGTTAGTTTAAATGACCTGACCCATGACATCGTATCGTATCGTAATAGCAATTATTTTGAATATTTCGTAAACAGATGATGGATAAAATATCGTTAAGAATATTCAATGTACCTTTGTTTTCGTTAACCAATTCCTTCTCAGGATTATCTCTTTTGTCCCGTTTCTTTGAATCTCTCTTAAATAAGTTATGCGACGAGGTTTCGTCGATATATTGTACGTTTGCGGGATTAAGTAAAGATCCTGATAAAACGACAGATGTTCCCTTAGAAGGACCAAGAGGTCTCGGGGAATAAGCTTGATTTTGTGAAATTGGAGATACTGCTAATCCAACTAAAGGTATTTGTGGGACCGGTACTGTGCCGCCAATCTGGTCCACCGGTATTTGTTGCACGCTGTTCAGAAGTTGCTCAGATACGACTCGATTGCCCAATTGCCCGTTCACGTACTCCTGTTGTAGTTGTAAACCGTTAGGAAGTTGCACAGGGATCATTTGTTGTTGGGCACCCGCCAAATTTAAGTTTGCTGGTCTCTGTAATTGACCTCCGATAAGGAAATGTCCGTTGCCGATAGGAATTTCTTGTGGCGGTGGAGGCTCAGTGTCTGGCTCGGTGGAAGTATCGATGGGGGTACCGTCGTGTCTAAAGTGATGAGCGTGGTGATGCTTATGATCTTTGTGAGCTTTCCCCGCAGTTAATGCTACATGATATAATTGTAACATGGTAATTTCGCCGATCAGACCTGGTTGTGCTGAAACAATATTTTACTTAATAAGCTAAACATGGAACTTATTATCGGATAACCAGAGTATTTAGTAATATTTAATAGAATTTTGACACGTACGTATTTCCGGTTCCAGGCCGTCTTTCTTGTACAATAGCGACTGTTCTTGACCGGTTACAGCCACACCACCTCCTTTTATGACGTGGCCAACAAGCTGTGGAAAAATGTGTCATATAATAATATTTACATAATAATACTAACGTACGTAATAAATTATGTTAACAGTAGAAATTAAATTTAAATTCAGACATTATTGCAGTTATAAAAAAACATTCAAGACTACGTGTTTCAAAAAAAATAGTATGCAAGACTTCGTTTTATGGTGAAGCAAAAGTTATAATGAGTTAGCAGCGAAACGATGTTGGGGTAACTCCAATTTGCAGTGGTATGATAGTTCGTTTGCCAGTTAACTGACGCTTGAAACACTTCTCAAGAGATCAGTTAGCTAATTAAGGGAAGAGTTTCTACGAAGTAAATGTTGCAATTACCTCTCTCTATATTGTGAGTAAATTGCTTGTGGTTTATATAAACAGGTACCATGTAGATGCAACGTTAAGAGCTTCTAGCGTATTGCGTTACACTTTATTGTAGTTTGCAGTCTTCTTGATTATGTTACATTATATTTTACAGCTAATTAACATAGATTGCATGGAATACCTTAAATCTAATTATTATAAAAGCCTGACCTCAACAGTCTAAAGTGAGTCTGTAGCCATGAGTCATGGTGCCAAGAAGGTTCGTCGCATTCCCGCCTTGAATACCGCTAGTAATTCTCTTCGCGACATATGAATCAGACCTCTTATCACAGACAGCGTCGATCAAACGTGGGACAAATTGTTTGAATAAATTTTTATCAGTCGCACCCCACGAACCAAATATTTCAAAACCAAGCGAAATAAATATGTAATCATTTACTATTCCTAATTAATTTATATACCATGTTTACTTTATAAATTGTCATAAATTATATATTATTGAAAATACAAACAAACGGACAAATTTTAATGTTTTTTTTTATATTCTAATACATCTAAATATATTCTTACCCTGTTATTGAATCCTCTGCCCACTCTCTCAGCATTCACCCATATCTGCCATTCACCAGTCTTGCCGTTCCATGATTGACACGAGTGGTACCAACTGTAAATTTAGTTCAAATCATATATTTTATAATATTTATAGTTTGAGCGGGATTTTACGACCATTGCCATATATCAACTCTTGTGTTTCGGTTGGAGAGGTGCGGTTGCCTGCCACACTTACGAGCGAAAAGACCATCTATATCTTTTTCAAGTTAAGTTTAAGTCCACCACGGATAAATGCACTTCGCCATTGAGAAATCTGCGAATAACTCTAAGGCATATTGGTCTACTCTAAGGCATACCCCAGAATCTTAAAATACCCTATCAATGCTTATGGTATAATTGGGCACACATTATCGAGAAAATAAAATTAGTAATAGGTATAGATGTTACACATGTCTTGATTACATTAAAGAAAAATATTGCTGTCCTCTCGATTAGCTTCTTATACTGGGCGACGTGAGTTGTTCAGAACAAGTAATCAAAAGACAAATTTAACATTTAACCTTGGAGCTCAGATATGATTTCGGTGTGTTCTTTATCTTAAAAAAATGTGAATACCATGCTGGTCACCAGTTAAGTAATCGGTGCAGCCTATGGACATCGACATCCAATCTTAATCAAGAGTTAAGTCTTATTTTAGGTCGTTTGTTCTTTTCCTGAGAACATTTTTTCTTTATCTTAGAAGAATATCAATAGCATTTAGGCGATCAGTTAAGTAATCACTGTAGCTCATTGACATCGATCTCTAATCTCAATCAAGACTAAAATCTTATTTTAGGTCGTTTGTTCTTTTCCTGAGAACATTTTTACTTTATCTTAGAAGAATATCAAAAGCATTTAGGCGACTGGTTAAGAAAGCGCTGTAGCCCATGACCATCCTCAAACAAGACTCATAGACCGCCGCAAAGCATTACTTATGTTTCGGTTGGAGAGGTGCAGTTGCCGGCTACACTTTGAAGAGAGGTGAACATCTTAGTCTTCAGGAGTAGCAACGCATTACGTTCAAGCTTAGATATGATTTCAGTCGTGTTAGTGGTTGTACGTGAATATCTATGTGCTGCGAATACTTAACATCAGGTGATTTGGATGCTCGTTTGCTACTCTTCTCATATAAAAAAAATGTATAGAATAAATTGTCTTCTGACCATACCCAGTCATTAGGCTAATTAAACACATGTTTAATTAAGCTGACGACTGGATCGTTCTAATCAATGAAGGTTTTAACAGCTTATCGTATCGGGTTACTTCTATCGCTTTTTACGCAGTGCATTGCTAAATTAAAACTGAATTAAAAAATCATTACAATAATTACACTAAATAACCGGAATTTAAGGACTAAAATAACTGTGGAGACATTGTTATTTCTGAGGATTGACGATCGTGTGATAATTCCTTCACCAATTATATCGGTTTTATTACTATGCATGCAACATTAAATTTGGCATAAAAGTGTTATACTAGAACGGTTTCTAGAGCCCTTATCTAAGATGGCATGCAAAATGTTTAGCAAAAGATTCGAAATTTATAAGCAGCTTAATGTTATTGCACTGTACTTAAACTTCTTAATAAAGTAAGCAAATACAGAGTTGTTGTCGAAACAGAGGAGTTAACGTAACTTCACGCTTTGCGATAGTTTTTGGGTTACCGTAACATATAACTACAATTATTTATTGAATTATATTAATTGTATTTAAACTAGCAACCCGGCCCAGCTTCGCTGGGGTAACATAGTTTACAGTTACTTACATTATTTTTGTTTCATACATGTATCCAATCATTACCTAGTTGCAAAACCTAAACATTAGACATATCAATTCCGAACGACGACTGAATTACTATATTGAATTTAACTATGTAATTTCTCGCCCAATTTACAAAAAAACTTAAGTTATTATGCACTAAAACCTTCCTCGGGAATAACTCTATCCGTTGTTGAAAACTGTGAGAAAATCCGTTCAGTACTTTTTGAGTTTATTGAGAACAGGCAGACAGAAAGACGCGACGGCAGAGTTTGTTTTATAATATTTATAGATATATTCCTTGAATTATAAAAAACTAAAAAAGACAAAGAAAGCTAAAGTATTAAAATATTTATGTAATTATGCCATCTCAAACTCCAGTTTGTAAGCCTGGTCACTTGCTATAGCACAATATCTAATAGCATTACGAATTTACTAGCCGTCGCTTAGATTAGGAACTGGAATCAATTAAGCCGATTAGACAGATTATCTCTATTAATGACATCATGGAACATGTATCAAACAATCGGCCACCTAACAACCTTGCTTAGTGTTTATGTATTTCTCGCTTTAACTCTATTGTTGGTTGCTAAAGAACTAGGGCAGGCGTTCACAGAAGCATGACTTTAAACTAAATTTTGCGGAATTTGGACATTTTACTATGTACCGGGTCACTATAAACGAGTTTTGATTTTTGATTGCCGATATTTCGAACTACTTGCAAGGCTCGTGGTCACGGCGAAACTGGGGTGGCGGAGGAAAATTGTTGATAGATTAATCTTTTTTTATTTGAAACTTTTTCCTTTATCGGTAATCAAAAATCGTTAATTCTGCGTACCCGGTACATATAAAATTTCACAGAAAAACTTTTTCAAATAAGGTAGTGGAAAATTAGGCACTTCAGGCATGCAAATTAACATTGTCACTGATTGAAAAAAAATGGTATGGAGAGCTCTTAGACACGTAAATTTCCTTATTTTCTCCGTACTTGAAGCAAGTGATTACTTATTTGTAACTCGCCGATGTTGCGGAAAAATCCGAGATGCAAAATCTTACTTCTACGCTGTCAGTGCTCATATATAAACTTTTCATTACAAAACTTTTATAGATTATATATAGATGATGATTTTATAGATTATATATATAGATGAACATTACGTTCATGTTCGTATTAAAACTACGAATTTCTTCAAACTACGAATTCCTAAAACATCGTCGCTGCTAAAACTTCAATTTTGCGGCATGTTATTATGTCAGATACAAGAAGTTCTTCAAGAAAGCCTACTAGTATCTATTATACAAGTTAACCAAGAACTGTTTGCAATGATCCTTTGTCGTCACCGACAAGTTAAATTTCAACATGTAATAAAGGGCTCATGTAGCGGATTACTCCGACTTAATGCCAAGCCGTCGTTTGCAAGAGCTTTGAAATAGGACGCATAATATTGAATCTGTTTAAGAAGCTTCTCGTCCCTTACAGTGATATATTATAATAAAGATTTTAAAGGTGGGAAAATTATAGTTCAACCGGGGGGGTTCCACCGCCGTCCTCGTAATCCGCCGTAAAGCATTACTTGTGTTTCGGTTGGAGAGGTGCGGTAGCCGGCTACACTCAGAAGCGAGGCGATTTCCGTTGTGTTTATGGAAGTACGTGTATGTCAATGGGCTGCGACTACTTAACATCAGGTGGTTTGCATGCTCGTTTGCTACTATTCTTACATAAAAAGGGTGAAAAAAGAAATATTATCGGTCCCCCCGTCGAATTATAGTCCTAAGTAACTATATAGTCAAAATATATGTGTGTGTGTGTAGTCTATATATATATATATATATACACATATATATACACATATACATATATATATATATATATATTGTAGGTAGCAAGTATATGTAATTGTTTGAACCAACTGCCCGAGAATTCAGAAAACATTAACCTCTTTAGATTCTTTGGCACGCTCTACCGCCTAAACGACTTAATGGATTTTAATTCAAGACAGGAAAGCTACAAAAGCTTTGTTAAATGTTTCTCCCCTCGAGTTTTTGTTTCTTAAATTTGTGTTGTTAAATTAAATTATCATTTATCACATCGCGGCATGGACCTCTCCTTACGTACAATTAAACAGGCTATATACATATGTATGTACATATATTCACGGAGCATGAAGAACTCAAATTTCTATCCGTTATCAATTATCATAGTTTGCAACTGTTGAATATCAAATTGTTACTCAAGTGATACGCCTCGCAAGTTAGCTACGCACACGACTACAAATAATCATATTTGGATGTATAACAATCTAAGATTTGCAATAATATTATTATGTTGGAAAAGTAACACACATGACGTACAACATTTTTAAATTTACATCTTTTTTAATTTTGGAGAAGTAGAAAACGAACGTGCGGACAACCTGACGTTAAATGATCTCTTCATCCCATGGACTTTTACGTTCAACCTCAAAAAAGACTTAAGTCTTGCCTGACGTCATGAATACATGCGTTGCCAAGGATTCTTGTTCTATTCAAATTGTGATGCCCACAGTATATAGGAAACACTAAACCAATGGTGAAAAGCAAGTTTGTTAAATTCTCCTACAACATAAAATGTTATCTTTTTTAAAACTTTTAATTAAGATTAAACACTTCTACGTGTTTATTTTATTTTTATGCTATTTCTAACAACAACACAGCAAAATATGAATTTTGCTGTGAAAAATATCAGTTTGCGGAGTTATTGTAATTGACACTCGATAACACTTTTGGTGCAAAATAATTTTTGTTGACGTTCCTAAAGACTTTCTGTTTATGACAATACAGGTAACTATTAATAAAAATGCAAAAAAAATACAAGTAATACAAATACAAGTTAAGTAATTTATTTTGAGGTTGTTAATTTTTTAAATAAGTATGCTTCTTAAATGTTTTAAATATTTTTTCATATTCGATCCGATTGACGATACAATAATAACATTGTGGCTTCAATTTATAGCGGCATATTGTATGTATATTTATATATTCACAATCATTTCAGATATTCATCATTATGCAGGTTAATATCGGTATATTGTCAATTTTTTTATGTAAGAAAAGTGGCAAACAAGCTGCGACTGCTTAACATCAAGTGGTTTGTATAATCTACTTGATCATAAGCAGTCGCAGCCCACAGACACCCACGTACAACCACAAACACGAATGAAATCCTATCTGAACTCGAACGTAGATGCGTTGCTACTCCTGAGGATTAAAGTGGTCGCCTCGATTCAAAGTGTAGCCGGCAACCGCACCTCTCCAATTGAAACACAAGTATTGCTTTACGGCGGATTATGAAGGCGACGGTGGTAACTCTCCGGTCGAACTGTGGCTCTCCCACCTTTAGATTTACTCGTTATTAACATAATTTTATTTAAAGTACAGATACTTTAGTCACTGTCAGGAAATCGATGAGTTTCCACAACATTAATTATTATGTAAATACAATTAATACAAATCATTGGAATATTGACTCGGCTATTTGATGGACAGACTAATTAACTTTCGGATGGGATGATGAATTAGATTTTAATAAAATCCCAGCTTTACAGTCGAGCTGTGGTTTGTTTTAGCATAATTTAGCTGAATTACGATCCGTTTGACGTTACAGTAATAAAATTGCGGCTTCCATTTATAGGAGCATAGCAACAACATTCCTACTTTTCATGAGACAAAAATTCAATAAGTTTGTTTACGTTCAAACAAAAAATTTAAATAATTATGAAACAGATACAGATACAGATACTGTGTCGGGTTGATAGTGAAATCAAATAACAGTAAAAATCAGTATTCTTGTTTATAAAACCTAAAGCTACGTCTACGGAATGAGAATATAATCGCGGTACTAAGCCGTTGTGGATCTCCCCTATCGCTTCGCAGATAACGCTTCTGTCGTTTCGCAATACAACATCCATTCAGTTTTGATAACAGTATCTGTGTACAAAACCGCGATTAGTTCCCAGTCTCTTGTTTCGCTTATCATCTAATCACAAGAGTTTGCACGCATCAGCAGACTAATATCTCCGCGGACTAATGCAACTGATGACGACATAAAAATATAAATGTGTTTCTAATGCGTACAACGATTGGGGTTCCTTTGGCGACCTCTTCTCCAAAACGAAACCTTGGTAGTGGTAGTTTATTGACGTTCAAAAGAATTATGTAGAGAGATAAAAATAGTTTGATTTTTGATTTGACAAATGATTATTTGGTTTGATTGAATATGAATATCTATAGCATGCAAATAACCGTTTAACATTAAGCGGCACGCATATTCCTCTCAAATAAAAAAATATAAATTCTGTCACGTAATAAACGTCTATTAAAAGAAATTCGAGCGCAGTTCGGTCCAACAGCTAATTAAAAATTAACTACGGTTTGATGACTCGTAAATTTATAAATTTTATCCGTAATTATGTCTATACGATTAAACGTTGTTTTAATAATAATAATACTAGGTTCCTTTTTATAATCCAATTTTAATATATCTAGATAAATTATTTAGTAGTATTATTGATTGTATAGAACTAAGAGATTAAGAGAAACCAGTTCATCGGTTTAGGTAAAACTATTATAATTTCTTGCTATACCTTCCTTGTAGGTACGTAAATCTCGGGCAATATTCCATATTATCAAGGCTCTGTATACATTACAATAAGTTGTATAAGGGTGATTTAGATATAACCGATCCCTTTATAAAATAAAAAATAAATATTTTAACAGGGTGGGTATTTAAATAGTACAATCACTACATCACTTGTTTTATTTGTTATTTATGCTGTAATGCCTTGTTATTACAGGCTCACTAAATGTATAATCGGCATTGAGTTTCCATATAAATAAATAAATATTATGTTACATATTAATAAGTTACACATTTACGACTTAATATGATCTTTTCTCAATATGTACATACATATATTTAAGTTCGTTAAAGGATTTAAAAGGATTAAAGGACGAATATCTCGTGGTTTCTCACATTATAATATCGTTTCTAGTTATTGTAGTTATCCTCATTAGTTTCAGTAGTAAGTTTTCATGTTTCAGTTTTGTTTATGGAATATGTTTCTCTTTCACCTAAATTGGCTAGTTGATTAGTTTTATTATGATTTAGATTAAAATATTGATATTACAAATTTTCTTCTGTAGTACTCATAATAACATATTTGTGCGATCTATATGTTAATACAAAACTAACTGTGATAAAACCTGACTTAACTAATCTAAAAGAAGTCCGTGCCCATGGGGCAGGGTGCCAAGGACGCTGAGCGCATTCTCGCGCTAGCGATCGCAATTCTCTACGCAAGATATGAACCAGCCCTCTTGTCACCAACGGTTTTG
>DWON01005020.1:0-15451 GCA_018251015.1 Phocides pigmalion okeechobee | reverse complement strand
GCCCGCGCCCGCCTTCGAGGCCGATAATTCACGTTTTAGCCAATAAATATGTTTGGTTACGGTATTGCACGGGATACCTGCTCATGTGCGTTAGTAAAATAGTTTTAGAATTAATTAACGCATTCTTCACTTAGGCATAACTCCGCAGTAGGATCCCTTGTGTATACGAGAAAGGGATACATACAAAGACTAATATTTAAACATCCAAGCTCGGAATAAATATCATAATTCATCTTTGAGATGGCCGCTTGGCCAGGATTCAAACCCGGAACCCTTGTTTGACTAATTGGTATGGCAAAATCACCCTTTACGGGAATCCATAGTGGTTTACGCAAATTAATGAATTTTTATTATTTGTTATTATCCAGATTCTTCTTTAATGATGTTTTTAGTAAGTATAAAAGTAAAAATCAATATATTGTACTGCCTTCATATCATATACAAACAGTAAATAGTTTTACACGCATACGTAGGTCGCATAAAGTATAATTATATGAATGAGAAAAACAGTAGCATAAAGAAGAATCCTCAAAATAAAAGAAAAAGGACGAACGAACGATTAATCTCAATCACGAACCTGTAAATAATTAGTCATCGAATGTCAGTACGAGAAATGTGTGTCGGCAGTGTAAATGATACTTTCTTATGGATATGAGAGAGCAGTGAATGAGGATTTCTAAAATAAGAGGCAATTTATTATCATTGCAGGCACAGTGACGCAAACACTCGTCGACAGATATTAAGCGTTAGAACACTGCATCAGAATGAAGCGAACTCGATACAGGCGAAGATAATATCGTCTCTTTTGCGTGTGGCATCCACACTCGAAACTAGACCATACATCAAACCGCTGACAAATAAGAACGCATTACTCTTCCTCGAATCGGAAACACCGTTACACGTCCAAATTTACAACCGGGCCGATAAAAAGCGATAAACAGAAATCAATTAAGTCGTTCCGTACTTAATTTGATAATTCGATATAACAGGTAAACAAAGTCGACGCGGATTAAGATACGACGGATGGAAGAAAAATAAAACATTCGAAGGAACCGTTCATCAGAAGTCGTAAAACGATAGCGTTTTTAATTATACATCGATAATTACATTGTGTGCGGAATCGCAAAATCGGTGTGTGTAATTTTTCGTATGCGTTGGGACGAACATTGTGAATTTAATTGCGTGCCTGTTAGCCGCGCACCCCGAGGATGTGTCGTTAATAGAGCGTTGTGTCTCTTCATTTTGTTTGAACGTTCACTGACTCTGTTATTTCGGAGCGACTAATAAATTGCGCGATGACAGGTGTCAGCTGCTCCAACGCCTCTGCACTCTTGCGTCGATGTCTCATTCCTCACGTTCTACTCCTAAATTCTCTTATTTTATCAACGCTCCGTTCAATTTTCGTATCGTTCTCTCGCCATTCTATTTGTTTGCATTAGCATTATAGTTTCGGTTCGGCTAATCCGTTTCACATGAGGTATGCCAGGACGGGTTTTTAAAGTGCCACCGCAATTTTCCTCTCCATTTACAATTTATATGTATTGGCGATTTATCATAAAGACAAATTTCAATTCTGAATGGTATGATAACTAATTTTTTAGAATGTCGGCCTTGGCGGGAGTTTTGTTTTTAGATTTATAAATTAATCTTTTCCAATAAATTGATTTTGGCTACCTGTTAGAAACCAAATAGTTAAATAATTTTAGTTCGTTAATAAGTTGTTCCTCCATAAAATAGTTAACAATAGACGTGTTTAACATTTGTCTTATTTGATTATTTGTTGCATACAAACATTCTGTATTAAATACAGAAAAGAAATATAAAGGATAAAAAAGATTTTTTTCTTTTATCAGTACCGTTTTACAAATTCAAGTCGAAGAGAGTATTATAATGGAGGTATAGTTACTAAGTATCATTTAAGAAATGGCTTAATAATGAGCTTTGGCTTTTAGAAGGGAAAATAGTTATTTTTAATCAGTAACAAAATACAGAGGATTGTTTCATGCAATACCAAAATATGTCAACAACCAAGTCTTCAACACTTTGATAAATGTAGATTTTAGTAAAGTTCAAAAGCGGTCATCACATTTAGTCATATTAATAAAACAATACATTCAATGCTAAGTCGACGTTAAACAAAAGGAGATAACGAATCAGTTTCTTCCGAAAACGAAAAAAGGCTTGATATGGTATAAATCAGAGATATATGTATTTCTTTTTACTATCGTTAATTACAGAAGGGCGTATATAAATAAAGGAGGCGCGCGGCCATTGAGGCGGGCTGGAGGCGATCACCGCGCCGCGCCGTGTCGCGACAAGCAAATGCACTTATCGTACTGGCCTGTGAAAAACTGTTTCATCCCGCTGTCGTCGGTTAGTTGCGCCAACAACTCGCCTTAGCTCGAAGTCAATGCTCCACAGCTAACGTTACCCCGTTTGGGGTCCCAACAAGTAAAAAACTCACAAATCAGAACGGTCCCAACTCAGGAAACAATAAGATATCCATTCATGTCCACTTTATACTGGATCGTTTCCTCTTTAAGCATCGATATATAATTCGAACACGTTAAGAGGACCAACGAAATTATCTGTCGCAATGAAGAAGCTTAAATTTAAAATGATGTGCAAGTTAGGAATAGAAAGATCATATTATTTTAAACTAATATAATCGCAGAATATATAAAACATTTTAGCCGTGACCAAGAACCTTGGAACTGGTTAAAAATATCGGCAATTTAAAACCGTTAATGGTAATTATCCGGTACATAGTAAAATCATATCCGGCAAATTTTCTTAATTCTGGATCCAACTTTTCTGAGCTCCTGGTGTGTAAATTTAAATAACTATTTATATCAGCTGTAGTTATTTGATTGAAAATGAATTGCATTTTATCGATTATAGATAGTCATACTGTCATCTATAAATGTCAAAAGCATTTTTCACAGTAGCTACTTTCTCAAAATATTGATTGTAAGTACCTACTCCGAATCGGGTTATGACGATTATGACAAGTATTATTTTTTGAGTAATGATTTACGGTGCCATATAATATAAATGAAAATTTAATGGCATTATTTTATTAAAATATTGTATCGATAATTTAAAAATGAACATTTCGTTATTGTTCACAATTTACATAACTTTAAAAATAATATTAGTCTTAATATAGGATTCAGTGGCGAAAATGACCGTAACCTAACCGTCTAATAAAACTCAGAATTCTCAAAATAATACTGTAGACATACAAAAATTGATTTATTTGTTAAGATTGGTAGACGCTTTATGATAAATTTGTCTTGCTTTTGGGTAATAAATGTGACAGATATAATATGATTCTTTTATAATACTATTGTCACAAGAGTTTTTGGTTGATCAATTGCTAAAATGAAATCGATTTTGAACGATCTGAACAAGCTTTCAATTAAAGATCGACTCGGTCAAAGATTGCTTTTTTACACCACGTTCATAAGGATTAATTCAAATTCACCCATAATATAAATATTGCTTATAAATGTTATTTTATAATTCTCATTAAATCTAAAAACTCATGTGAACCTAATGTTACAACGTTTGTTGAGCAATAATCAATTTGTGTGAACGGGGATTAAGTCTAAAAGCCAGATTGGTTCGAATTGGCTGAAAATTTTCAATCGAGATATGACTTGAGACTGTTTCATCGACACGCAATAATATCCATTTGTAATTAATGATTAGCATGTAATTAGCGCAGCGCGAATAAATTCACCCGATCACGGTCCAACCGACATAAACCCGTCATCGCGGCCGGATAAAAATAAACAGAAGTCTTTGATGCATTATCGATACAAATAAATTGTCCGACCAAGAATGAATATCGATAAATTGAAAATGTAAAAACATATCATCGATTATTGTAAACAGCTGGAGGGCATTTATGCAAAACGGCTCATTCATCGGGCCAATTCAACAGCGGTAGCGAACGTAGGGGCGCTATAATTGAAACTTACGGATTAGACCCGCGGCCTCGGGTGCACCCGGGACGCCCACAGCCGAGCTGCAACGTGTTTTATCCGGCTTATTGATTGTAACAGACCATCGACGATATATTACATGTTTTGTTGTAATTATATGAGAGTAATTCTAGTTAAATATTATAATAAATTTCAACTAATTGTTTCTTAAACAATATCAACAAAAATTTTCACATTACATTCCATTTAAAATATTGAAATCGATAAATCGATTCGAAATGCCTAGCCAGTAGATCGTATTATAGCCAAATTATTTACCAGGTTCTAAGTGGAACATTTTCGTAAATGCTTGGAGTTTTGTGTTCAGACACGCTACTGAAAGAATAGGTAGGTAAAAACAATGTCATTTACCAAAATTGTATAGTAAGAAGTTCAGCCATAAGAATACATATTGGAATATATATTATAGTGCATAATATTTGTTTACTTTATTGTATTCCCTGTGAATATTTTAATCTTAGACGAATTAACTATTTAAATCTTAATCCAGAAACACTTACAGATTGTAATGAAATCTAAAAAATGTGGAAGAAATAGTTGGTGAATCTATTAAAAAGAGATACTAATAACTAGTAATGCGTTAATCTCCTTAAGAATGCCTTTTGTATAACCGTTTATGAATATATTTTACAATATTCATTACACATATTTTGGGTTCTATAAAGATAATAAGGTACTCATATTCTATTTTACATAATTAAAGTTCAACAACAAACCGTTTACTTACATGTACATAATAGGTATATAATTGTACCTATATATTACGGGACTAACTTGCTGACTTGCTTCAAACTTGGCAATTTACATAAATCTAAACTTTTACTTGACAAAGGCCTTATTAAAATCTTAAAGAGAACTTTAATTTGCGATGACAGTAACATCATTAATCTTATTAAAACGCACACAACCTCCTAACTTCTCTATTACAAGAGCAACAGGAAAATGCTTGGGAATAAACATTTCAAAGATAAAAATCATTTATAATATAAGTTTATAAGTTTCTTTTAGTAAAAAAATAACGAATGAATCTAAGGAACGCTATGGCGTGACGTGGTCGGTAAAGCCCATGAACATTTAGACACAACTTAGAAAAGACAGAAATACTATTTCAGGTCATAGGTCGATGCGTTAGAACTCTGAAGGACTAAGGTGGTAAGCAAGTACACCACAACACAAGATTGTTATACTTTGTCGTGTTTTGTCTTTACCGAAAACATACGATGATTTTATGGAAGTAGAGCATTACATTAAAAAGGACTTAATTAACTGTACCAATCGAATACGTATAAAATGGATTGTTTACATATCCATTTAATTGATGTCATTATCTATAATTATACCCAAGTCCACTTATTTCTAGATATCTACATGTTGATACAACCATTATTTCATCATTTTCATATCTCTTAAGATAAAGCCATAAGACCAGACCCAAAACATTTTAAAGGTGGGAGAACTATGGTTCGACCGGGGAGGTACCACCACCGCACTCATAATCTGTCGTAAAGTATTATTTGTGTTTCGGTTGAAGAGGTGCGGTTGCCGGCTACACTTTGAAGTGAGGCTATCATCTTAGTCCTTAAGAGTAACAACGCATCTACGTTCGAGCTCATATAGGATTTCAGTCGTGTTTATGGTTGTACGTGGATGTAAATGGGCTGCGACTACTGAAGTTAGTGTATTGTATGCTCGTTTGCTACTCTCCTTATGTAATAAAAAACAATTCCTGTTCTAAACAGGGGTCTCTTCTCAAATGATAGGGCTTGGGGTCATGATCCACCACGATGGCCAAGTGCAGACGTGTAGGTTTCACACATTAGGATTTTATTGTCGAGAACTATCAAACATGCAAGTTTCCTCGCGACGTTTCACTGAACAGTTAAAACAACTTTATAGTATGCATATTACGTCGATAAATCTGAGATGTACGCTATGCTAGAGATATGCTAAAGATTCAAACCACAGATCTGTGCGAAAGGCAGGAATCTAACCACTAGACTATAGCTTACATGTTACTGCAATATGTATTATATGTACATATTGTATCAATGCTTAATTAGAAAGCGGTGGTGAAAATTGTACGGGGTTGCGCCACCCCTATAGTTAATTCTATTTAGCCAATTGATTGTGCCACTTAACCCGTACCGTGGCAACTGAACGTAAATCTTTCTAACGGCTGATTTGCAAATAAAACTGCCGCGTCGGGCATTCGTGATAGCGGCTATCGTTCCGTGCTCATCTCGCTTGTCTTTGCATTCGGTTAAACAAATAGAGGCCTCGTCGGGTCGGTAGGCAGATCCTAATTAAAAACAATAATCAACCGATGCCGTATATTACGCAGATGGTGGCCCCGGGCGGTTACTCACTTCGTCTGGCCACCTCCCAGCCATTTAGTGTTTATGGTCCCGCCGCATAAACATAGCTTCATACTGTAACTTCATACAATTTGGTACAAATTGTCACTTTGATGTGAAACATTGTCACGACTTGGGGTTAAGAACGTCTCGGAAAAACAAACGGTAGGAGGTTCTGTTATCTCACCACTCTCTGCCGAATATGCATTCATTTATTATTATATTAAAAATGCCTAGTATGAAATATTCATATATTTGTAAAGAATTTCTATTCTCTTTCTTTCTTACCTTTATTTAATTATCAGTTTTCCTTCAGAAAATCTTTCAATAACAATTATTTTCGATGTTTCACATCACATCACACGTCCCGTGACGACGTATTATTTTGAACATTAATTTTATTTCTCAACCAGATATCAGAAATGAAAATCCTACGCGGGCACACGTGCGAAACCGCGTGCTGTGGCAAGTAAATTAATAAAAACAAACACGCGAAACTTTCACCCGAATTATTAACACGAGTTGTCCGACAACGGCCGAGCGACTAACGAGATTACAACAAAAAAAAGATCAATTCATAATCAGAAGCCAATTAAAGAACAAATTACAAATAAAATCAAACATCACAAAATAATTACAAACAATATAGAATTGAATGCCTGAGCGGTACGTAATTAGAAACAATTGTAGATATAAAAAATAAAAAGCTGCCAAGTAAGTGTCGGGCAATGCACAATTTAGGGTTCCGTAGACAGTAGTCAGGTAATATCAGTATAGTAGTCTACTACTTTTAATAATACAATTTTTATTAATAAATTTCATCTACTCACTCAAATTTTGCAAGTTAGTAACTAAGTTATAGTTAGTCGTTAGACACTAGTGATCTTATTTTGTACTTACTTACTAATTTGATACTTTGGAAATCTATAGAAATAAAGTTATTTTTAAACAATATCTATGTCAATTTTGGAGGTCTGCCTAATAATATGCCACATATGTTGAGGTTTTTTTTTAATTTTTCAGTTACATGTAGGAAATGCCATTTTTGCAGGTACATATCTATATACCATTTTTTATGTGAGAAACCGAAACACAGGTAATGCTTTACGGCGGATTATGAGGGCGGCAGTCGTATCACCCCGGTCGAACTATACTTTTATAAGCTTAATAAATTTCAGCTATACAGCAATAAAAGTTTGGGGATAATTCCTGTGACGCAAGGATAGTCTGACGTGACAAATTTACAAAAGCCCCTTTTCAGATATTCATCTACGGAACCCTAAACATTAAACGAGAGGAGCGATGTGGAAGTAGCGGGCATCCGATTCTTGTTTATAAGGCGGCCGGCCCATCTCGTCCACACTAAAAATTTGATCTTATCTCCAATATTTTAATAGGTTTCCGTGGCGGCACCTTCGCTGGTCAGTAATTGTATAAACGACCAAGGGTAAATGAAATTTACATACTGCGGGTTCAGTACCTTGACACGATTTATAATATTCATTTTTATTGCATTCCTTTCAATGACCTGGTTATTGTACCTTTTATTTCAGCTACACTTTGAAGCGAGCGCGACCATCTTAGTCCTCAGGAGTAGCAACATATGTACATTCGAGCTCAGATAGGATTTCGGTCCTGTTTGTGGTTGGACGTGTATGTCTATGGGCTGCGACTACTTAACATCAGGTGGTTTGCAAGTTCGTTTGCTACTCTCGTAACATAAAAAAATCAGTAATAGCAATCAAAGATGTTTAATGCTTGAAAGTGTTGCCGAATTTGCTTTTAATCGAATTAACGTTAAGTTAAAAACCGGTTATTTTGTAACATTTTGCTTGGTAATTATGATTCGAAAACACATCCTTTGAATTGTAGAACAAGCAGATCTGGAGGCCGTAGTAATAAGCGTTACGGAACCGAGAATAAGTTTTAAGCGATTATACTAATGATACTAATTTTTATGTATGCAACTATAACATAATATATTATATGAAATTTCAGCTCTGTTCCATGATTAACATGGGATTCTGAAACAAACATACACACAGACATTTAGAGAGATAGACAGTCACAGGCATAGTTATACCGTCCCGTTGACCCGATGGACACGGAACCCTAATAAAGTACCTCTGGGCGGATAAATTCAATATTGCGGCCGGGGCCGACCGCGGATCCCTCTGCGCCGGCTCGTGATAAAGCTTAAATCAACACACGAAGTAATTACAATCGAGCCACACTTCATCACAGATGCGAATAGTGATTAACTATCGCACGCCTTCGGTTCCGCCGTCCCACCAGGACCTTTATCATCACTTGAATTAGAGTCCAAATCGGCAAGAGCTTATTTTAATGTCTGTGACTTAATTTCAGTCCGCGAGGCCTTATCGATTTGAGAGCATAATTGTTAGTATTGTTTGAAACGAATTGCAAATAACAAACGTTTTTTAAATACGATCATTATAATATTATCTTTAATTCGAGATTGATATTTAAGTATGAGAGTAATTTACATATATTACGATTATAAAGTATGATGTTTGAACAGTATATTAATAGATTCCAATCAAAGGAATCAGTAGGCGGGTACTTTAGAGATATCATCACCAAACCTATATGCATTGAAATTGTTTGTTATTGTTCCTTCTGAGGCAGACGAGAGGTTTCAACTTAGGCATAAACTACTACATTAAGATGTGTTGCAATCTAAACAACGCATCTATAGCCAATTTGAAATACAAATAGGAATCGAACCCGAAATCTGGTAAGGCACAGAACGGTATTGAAACTTACGCTGTACTTAATATTTTATTAAAGAACTAAATAAAAATACCTTCAAGTTCAAGATTACAGCGTATAACACAATAGGTATAGCAGATGAAATAAAATCAATTATATTCATCTCCTATCATGTCAATTGACAAATATGTACTGACGGCATAAAAACACGAGTACAGTTTGTCGATCTTTTGTTATTGGCTGACAAAGTGACTGACACGATGACGTTTGCATTGATAGTTGACGGAGACTGACAAGCAACATGAGAAATAAAAGTATACAAACTTCGTACAACTCTCACGAACAAATTGAATATAATTTTATAGAAACTAAAGTTGAACAAAATCTTTTGAGACTAAATGGAACCCAAAACATCGGTCTTTAATCTTTAGGTAAGGCCATCGGTCCCTTTGAATTTGATTAATTAAAAGTTTTGCATGGCAGAGTAATCTTAACGCAAAGGTTGTACCGAGTGAACTTCTTTTGTATTTTATCCTATAAAGAGAAGTTTATCAGTGAAACAACGCTCAATCTGCAACAGAATATAAAAGTTTTACAATAACGTACACGCCTCGGGCGGGGAGATCATCAAAAACGAGAATAAATTCTCTCTAAACTTGCCCATCTACTTACCGAAAGTATTATTTGAAAGAAAGCGATAATATTGAAAGGGTTCACCAAGGGACAGCATAGAAATATAAAGAGAAAAATATGTTTCCAAGATAACACTGACTGTATTAATTAACATAATTATATGTTTACTAAAATACATTTGAAGTAACAGCAACGATTACATTTCGGTGCATACAAATTTGTATGTTATCAAACTGCAGTTATATGTTTAGTCTCGTTTGCATAGCGCTAAGACGATAGACAAAATTCAAGCTGTTGCAATTGAATATCGACATAACTGTAACACAATTGTTCTTTGTGAAGGTATGTTATCAGAAAGACAATGGGCGTTTAAACGCAAAAAACAGGGCTACTTTCTCTAACAGCGAAATAATTATGACTGAATGGAAGGCCAAATCAAAATCGCTAAACGTGAGATCTGATGGAAATGTTCGCAATAACTAACCTGTTATACTTTGATCTAACCAGATTGTCCTATTTGAAATGGAGATATTATTCGAAATTTAATCTAATATACCTACTTAACTCATTTACAAATATATTAATTCAAATGTTAATTGGAACGAACATAAATTTGAGCTTAAATTTCTTCCATAATAATTTATAATGCCTAATAAGATTTGCGAACGCGACCCAATAAACGGTGGAATTTCCGACTGTTCAGATTACAATACGCAACCATGTTCGGATATATCTAACGAAGCACATGTAGTGCTTCAGTTTAATGCAGAAACGTTGTCTATACATACATATACTAACATTTATAGCATAATGAGGGCGTTATACCGCGCTCGAATTCGGTACTGCCGTGGGCGGGCGGCGGTCTCGCACCTACTTCGCTGCAAGCGGCTTCACCCAATTAGCCTTAAAATAATGAACATGTTTTATATTTTCACTCGAGTGCGGCGTGTTCATCCCCGTTTGCCCCGGGAGGTCATGATGCCGCGGTCCTCTCGATCTACGTTTTACACGAAGTACCTTCGAGTAGGTAATATAATTACAAAGGGACAATTCGGCTGAACTTTGAATCCGTCGAGTATGTAACGCTTTGTGTAAAGCGGTCCTCATAATAATCCCGTTGCGAACTTCGCCGCTCATTAGCGTGTTGTTGCATTGTCCTGATCCGTGCTCTCCTATTGTTGCTTGCCTAAGTGCTGCGGTAATAATGCGATAGGGTAGATACTCAAGTACCATCCAAACAGTGATTATACAAATTAGCTTATGAAGCGCGGTAATAACAAGAGAGTATCGAACAGTAAATAAATAGAACAAGAGTAATATCTAACTTGACCCATTAAAATAAATTACTTCTTTAATTTAAATAACCCAACATTATGAACTGCGACGTCTAGACGATGTAATTTACTTTTATTTGTCCGCGATCTGAATGCAGCGACATAAGTGATAATGATTTTATTGAACAGTAAATACACAAAACGGCCGCACATAAAACTAACCGAATGATAAATGTTTAGAGCTGGCGCACCGCAATTACATTTTTAATAAGCATTTAACAGTTTCCTGCCTCTTTAGTCTACAAATAACGCGACCGCTCTCGAAGATTTAACTAAGCCTGAATAAATAATCAATTTAGCCGGGCCCGCGCGGCTTCTGATCGATTGCCACAATAGCGACCGGATGATATACTCCGCGTGCCGCGACGATAAATATTCCGAGACAAATGTTTAGAGCGTCTCCGGAGAGTTGCGGTGACACTAAATTTAAAAGCTTCAATTGTACAGAAATAACCGAAACACGGTTAAGATCTTTCGAAAACAAATCGTGTATCGGGCGGTTGACGACAATCGTGATTGACTGCGCAAGTGAACGTCTCTAATATAAACAAATTAATAGGGAGCTAGTCGATCCCGCAGCGGTGGCGGGCATAACTCAGCCGCGTCGGAGACGAGATGGGGCACCAATGAGGAACGGCATCGGGATGTCATTACACTATTTACTAAAAAATATTTCACAAGTCAGCTGTAAATCAGACGTCGAATAACGCTGTCTTTAGCTTTTATAACGCATACGCTTCCTGTCTACCGGCGACGTTATGATTATGATTTTGAAGGAAACATAATTCTCTAGTGATAATTTTTGAGCATCAAAGTCATATTTTACAAGGGTCGCTGTAGTTTTTATTGTTATAGTAAATCAAACAGCATTTCGAATTATTATCTCGGAGGCGCGTTCCGAATCCGTTTTCGAGTTCCATTATCTACGGCCATTAACGTGTTACATGTGTTAATCACGTTCTCTTAGGGGCGTCTTATCAAAACGGGAGCAATTTTAAGAATGACAGCGCGTATAAATAAAGGAGTCTTTACATTAATTATGAGCTTAATTATGTTAGAATCCCTTTGATTTACAAGCCGCTCATTGCCGCCGCAAACGAATTGTAGTGGCTTAGCGGAGTTTCTCGCGCTTTGCCTTCGGTTTCGTGGTTATAATTATTTTTGTCGCTGAACGTACCTAGTGTGGTTAAGTATATATCGAGATGAAAGTGAATTCAGACACGTTGACGCCCGTGCCATTTGCAAGGATTAACTGGTAAGAGCGCTCCCAAAAAACACATGTCAACCACAAGACAGTAAGTTTAGAACGAAACAAAAATAATACTATTTTTTGTTCCTTTTAATTTTAAGCAAATAGCAACGGATGTAGCATTCGTATTATATGACGTATTACGATTTTAGACAATCAAAATAGTTACAGAACATAATATTTTTTCGCTGGTTATTTTATTATGTATTTTCAAACTTAATTATTATTTACAAATATGTATTAATATAACCATATTATTATATTTTACAAAAATATCAAGCTATGTATTTTAAAT
Source organism: Phocides pigmalion okeechobee (assembly GCA_018251015.1). Taxonomy (NCBI): domain Eukaryota; kingdom Metazoa; phylum Arthropoda; class Insecta; order Lepidoptera; family Hesperiidae; genus Phocides; species Phocides pigmalion. The sequence continues at coordinate 2,843 of DWON01005020.1, read as the reverse complement.
ACTAACACAACACAACATACTTTACGAGATAGCTAGAGAAGCAGAAAAACTATTTTTACGATCACATCACAAAGGAAATTATATTTCGGTAGTTGCCACAATTGCAAAGTAATATTAACAATACATATAATACGAACAATACAGATGAAACAAAACTGATACAAACTCTGTACAAAAGCGCGGCCATGTACGCCGGCGGCGCCACGACAGCGAACGATATTCGGAAATATGGAAATATACTTGTTCGTTACCATTTCAACTAACTCAATATACCTACTACACATTTACACGCTATAACTCATGGCCTAACAAAGTGAGTAATTCGGATACACGTTTATTTCGAGGGAGTCTTCAAATCAAAAGAAAAGGAAACTTTATCACTATAGGTGTTTCAAAGGATTCTTTTAAAACGCAAACTGTCACTGACTCCTAAGGTGTATCGTTTTGGAAAAGCAACAAGATTTCCGCAAAATACTCGACTACGACAATCCCGTAGAGTGATGATTTTAATAGAAGCCTACAGTGAACCTTGAAGGTCACTTTGTGCATGGTAACAGTTCTGGGATAGTTTCAGTGCAACCCTTGAAAGATGTCCTTAAGATCAAGTTAAAACAAGTAGCCTCTGACCACAACACAACACCGCCGACGACCACAACAAATTGTCGTCTTTTCTTAATTAAATTATTTTAACATTTAACAAGACAAAGTTACTTTTCAAAACTGAACTTTTACAATAAAACTTAAATTTTAAAATTAATAAACAGGAAAATTACTCCATAAATACTTTATCATTCACGATTAATAAAATGTATTTTTTTACCGATACTCTGCTCCTTCAACATCAAATGTAGGTATATAGCGAGACTGATCAATGTACCTAAAAATGGGGCGCTGCTAAAGGTTATCAAGAAGTTGGTTACTTTTCATCTCTTTACCTTGTGTGAGATACGTGCCCGGCAGTGGGAAAGTACTGTACTGATGATGAGGTAAAACACGTTTTCCAGTACAATATTGTGTTAAAATTTGAAACAAGTGAAAATATTTTAAAGCGTTTAATATTTAAAAAATAGTATTTATATTTTTCTTTATAGAAATTATAATATATTAAATTGAGCATCGAAAATTTCAAAAATGGCACGAGTCATACTTGGTACAGACGAAATTGTCGTTGCTCGTGGGAACAGACGCGACGCCGCTGGCGTACACGCCACGGAAGCCTGAGCTTCTATACCTACCGTCGGGTTAATACCCACAGATAGAGAATCGGCTTTGTTTTATATATCACTTTTGTATACGGCGAGTTCGACTATGCGCTTCTTTGCAAACCAATGTGAATATTATTTCTTTTATTCAGATCAATACCAACGCTAACCTAAAGTAAAACTAGGTAGCCCTAAAAAACTGCAGTTAACTGTAAATATTAATTGAAACACGTTAAATATATAGATTCCTAATTTTATATTATTTATTGGTAAGTAGGAAGAGGGTATACCCCTCCCGAGAACAACAGAATGTCGGTAAAACAAACTTCGTCCGAATGATCTACTTTATCCCCAAGTTCACGCCATCTATAATTATAATTACGTATAGTAAAATTAAATAAAGCTAAGCTAGTGGGTGAACAAGCTAAAAAAATAGATTACGATACACATTTTAAACAAAATACTGTAGATCTGCAGGCCTAAACTAAAATGGCTACACTGAATCAGATACACAAACAATTGAACTTTGAAATAAAACAACGAAATATGTAAAGCTGCAGTAATTGCGTTGTGACCACAATCGTTAAAATTTTAAAGGCTTAAAAACTGGGCTGGACTGGAATTGTGTTACGTAACGAAGGATAACTGAATAGAATCTGAACTGAATACTATTGGACAGCGGTTGGTTAACATTACACTAGAAATTGGAATTTCCCGAATTAAAATTTCTTACTGTACATTTGTAAAACAGTAAAATGATCGTCACACCCATAAAACAACGTACAGCCGAAATTGCTAACTTACAACCCTAACTAGAGTTAAACTTAGTTGCATTTAGCCTATATAAATATAAATATAAGCTAAGTGAACTCTAAGAAAGGAATTTTGGAAATTACAGACTCAATGAGGTAAAATACAGATTAGAAATTTGTATAAATATGCTGTTATACTTATGCGTTGAGCGAAGTTGCAGACAAATGCTAATACTGAATGTAAATATACTAATCACTCTAAATTTAAATTCCAAAATCATTACTTAAAATCACTTCAATTGATGAATCAGGGGCGTCGCATGCAGTATAGTGCAAATTAGAATCAAATGGTATTTGAGCTGAGTGAAACGGAAATAAACTTACAAATGGAGATGGAAAGCAAAATTCAATAAACACCGATGCAAATCGGATTGAATTGGGAACGCCGGCTGATTTTCCGTTTTCTGTGAAATGGATGCGATTAAATAGACGAACTCTAAAACCATCTGTCATCGGAGGCGCATGGAGTAAGACCATTGCATTGAGGAACAATCGCACGATTGTCCCTGTTAGACAATCGGGAAATAGCTGGGAGCTCTATTTCTGCCTAGTGTTTAGAAACAATAGCTCGGGGCTGCAATTAGTTTATCCGATAGATGGTGGTCGAACGAGTCGTAAATCTACTCTCTTGCCACCAGTGGGCGCAGTGTACGTGGCGCCGTATGTAGATTCCGCACGGTTAATTAATGTGCCATGGTAAAGTGCGAGGTTGCTCCCCGTCCCCAGTCGGGTTTCGTAAATTGCGCACCCATCTCTCCCCGATGTAGGTACGATAGCTCCAGTTTTGGTAAATTAAAATTCGACGCCTAATGCCGCTGCGTAACGTGTC
>DWON01005019.1:0-15451 GCA_018251015.1 Phocides pigmalion okeechobee | reverse complement strand
CCCTTCATTTGTCGCATTAACATATTGAATTATGTTGTTATATTCTTTATCCGTATTGAATAACAAGACACTGTCAAAGGTTTGAACAGTAGGGGGTATGTCAATTACCACGTTGGGTTCTGATCGGCTAATCGGATCATTTATATTGTTTATTTTTGTCACGTTTTTTGTTTTAACTAATACTGTATCAGTAGCTGACAAATTATTAACATTAGTCAGCATTAAGGCATTGTCATACGAATAATGCTGTGAATTGTGAATGGATGTTGTAGTTTCAATCAATGTTTGTGTCAAGACATCCGAATCCTTGCTAAGAAAATAAGTAGATTCTTGTGTAATATTTTTTGCGTTATAGTCTCTGGTATGAACTTCTATGTCTTGTGTAGAACCAACACTCTCTACATCGATGAGCAGTGATGTAGAACGGTGATTCAGATTCGGTTCTTCTATAGGATTACTGATTGTAGTTGCTTCGTTTAATAATACATCAGACGTAAAGTTTTGAATTGCAGATGTCTGATTAACGAATATATCCAACTTTGTAAAAGACTCAATATCATTAAAAGTTGACATTTTGTTTACAGATTCCGTTTGTAACATTCTATCTATTTTATCTTGAGTTAAAGTACTATGCATTGGAGTTCCTTTCTTAGAGTAGCTTGATGTCTCCGTATTTGTTTGATTATTATTTTGCCTAAAACTGTAAACATGATTTACCGGCATATTATTTATATGAGTGTTAATTGTATTATTAGATTCTCCAGGAAAAATCATTTTCGGATTATTTTGTTCGTTTGATAGATACCTTGTATGTAATTTAATCAAGGTCTGTGGTAACTCAGATGTCAATTCTTTTATAGAAATTGTGTTTTCTGTTGGTATTATCGTACTTACAATCTCGAAGTCACTAGTCGAACTGCTGTAATCGATTGTTGTAGTAGTATCGACTACGGATAATAATTCATTTAAATTAGTCTTAGATTGAAATGTTGTATTTATTTGTTTAGACAGTACTTCTGGTATTTTATATTTTGATGAGACTGAATTATTTGCGTCTGTATTATAAGCGGACGGTTTAAAAGTGGATGGCTTTTCAGTAATCAATAGCAATGGATTTTGTGATGACCCCTGTTTATTAATATTCATAAAAATAGGCTCAATCTCATAATTTTCACTTGTAGCATTTGTGATCTTATCGTGGGTATCATTACCATTTAATATTTGTGTGTTCGCTAAAAAATATTGCTTGTCAGATTGTAAAATATTTGTCGGCTTTATATTAAATAAATAGTCATCTATATTACCTGATGAAAGTATTTTTTCAGAATCTGCCGACATATTTTTATCCATTGCATATTGTTCATTGTTTGTATTCTTTGATAAAGATAAATTGCTAGTATCCATATAAATCTTAGAAAAATGTACAGCTGTATCTAATTTTGTATAGTCTTCTGTACTATTTGCTGCTATTGTGTCAACTTTGGAAACGTTTTTATCAGCAAGATGTCTTGATGAAATATGGTAATCTGTATCATTTGTAGTAGACGGTAAATTTTGTGGTATAATCGATTTATTTTCTATCGTGCTGCTGGTAGGAGTTAAGGAATCAGTTACAATAGTAGAAGTAGTTTTAATTGCGGAGTTGCTGTGAACAAATGTAGATACAGGTTCATTTGGAATTTTTGTATTTGAAGAGTATAAATCTTTATTACCCACGGTCTTTTCCTGCAGTGTTTCATTCCGTATTGGATACATTTTGTCTACATTCTTTATAATCGTAAATTCATTGAACTGTGAATGTGTTTTAAAAATAATATTTGTTTTTGCAATAGGCGTATTTGTTTCAAGGGTAGATTTTTTGGAATTAAGATCTGATTCATTTGTGATATACGTTTCTGTTGTTGTATATCCACTCGTAAAAGATATTTCTTTAAGTATTTGATCCTGATTAGAAATTTTAGATTCATCTTTCATTATATTATTAAAATCTCGAGTCTCTGTTACTAATTCCAGTGGGATTTTATTTTCAGAAATATTTCCTAGTTTTCGCTGAGCTATTTTATTGAGATCTGTCGTATAATTTTTCTGAGACAAAATCGTAATGTTTTTATTAGTTAAATTAGTTTCCTCTAGCATTAGTTCATCAATTTCTGTAGGTGATATTATATGTAAAGGTTTTTTACGTTGTATGGTAACATAATCGTTATTATCAGAATTAATAGAAATGTCGGGTTTTTCTTGTTCTTTTTGCATAATGTTCATATCTGAATTTTTTATCTCTGCAATCAATTTCAGTGTTGTAAATTCAGATGGAAATAGAAATGAACCTTCTGTAGTTTCATCAATTATATTTTTATATGTATTTGATAAAACGTGATTACCTGTAGGCTTTATTTTATATGCTTCGTGGCTGGGTGAAGGTTCTGTAGTAATTTCCGGTATCAATTCCTTTGTAACTTCATAACTTACTTGCGAACTAGTAGCAGTCAATGAAGGTTCCTGTGTTACGCTAGTACGAGGTGTATCTTTTGGTGTTCTGTTACTATGAATACTAGGATATTGAAAATCGTCTGGATTACTAATTTCTGTAACTATTTGATCCTGCAACGCATGCTTTGTGACAATTTCTATAGTAGTACTGTGTAGTTCTGACGTATGTATTATCTCGCTTTTTGTTCCTTCTGTGGTATATAACATATCAGACATTGTAGAAGTAACTCCCATTTCTTGGGGTGTTTCTATTTTTACTCCATATTCGGACAACACCAAATTATTGTCTTGCACTGTACTATACAACGCTGTTTTACTTTCAGTATTTTTCTTTGTAACTATTACATTTTCTACAGACTGTACTAGTGGCTTGAAAGTACTATGAGGTTTTTTTAAAGAGGAAATATTTGTATTCTCTTCAGCTAATGATAATAAATTAGTATGTGATACATTAGAATTATTAATATTCATCATAAGAGTAGTTCCTGAAATAGGTTTAGGTGTAATGTTATCTTGTGATGTTATATTTGTTTCTGTGGCATTAGCAGATAATAAATTATTTATTTTAAACTCTGCTGTTGTTTGGTCAGTTAAATTTGATATAGGTGTCCATGTTTGATTTTTGATTCTTAAATAACTATTATCATAATTTCCGTCCAGTACTGAATTCACGTCCTCAGATAATATTGTTTTTAAAGTAGGTAAATGCTGCGGATAAACCTTCGTGACAATATTATTATTACTAATTAAATCCCGAGTGACTTTAGATGTAGACTCCTCAAACTTTATAGAGTTATTTAAAGATTTTGTAGCCGTTAATGTGATCAAGTCAGACAAAGTAGTCATTGTTGAAATATTTAAGTTGAAATTGTCAACATAAGGATCATATTGAAAGTTCAACGTTGACGAATCAGTGCTGGTACGTTCTGTGGCTTTATCATATGGTAATGTATCCGCGTAAACATAAAAAGTTTCATTTTTGTTTGAAACCTGCCCATTAATAGATAGGTTATGTAGAACATTTTTATTGTTTGTAATAATTTCAGTCACGTTCACTTCGAAAGGTGATTCTGATTTTGAAACAAGCGGTAAAATCGACACTTTCTTAAGTATTTTATCCTTTGATAATTTTATTAATCCAAGTTGTCCATTTTTGTTGTCAATGTTCCTTTGAGTAGACGCTGCTTTGAATTTCTTTTCTACATATGTTTCGGTCGTGGATAAATATGGGTCATTTGTTGATACTATATTGCTTGTGTTATTGGATACGTCCTTCACTTCTACAATTGCTCTGGGTTGTTGTGTGTGCGTATCTGCTCTAACATCTGCCTGTGTGGAAAGACTTTCCGTACTTATGTATTCATTTAATAAATCAACCACGGTAGTTTTTTGAAAAGGATTAACTGTAGTCATTTGTGTAGTAATTTCAGAGTTAATATTATCGTCATCTTGTTTAGTTATAGCCTCAGTAGTAGTTGGGAGTTGATATTCACATTCAAAATTGTTATTTTCACTACACACCGTTATCATAGGGCATTGAATCACAAAATCATCAACTGTTTTTGATACACCAGCGCCTAAATCCACACATATCATAAAATGTGTAGAATTAACGCAATGAAAAGGCTTTCCGCTACAGTCGATATTTGTTGCTGTGACTTTCCGAAAATATAGAAGCATCTGCAATATAATTAAAAACTTTTTATCATCTTTAAGTCTGTTCGTCATTTTTTTTCTAAAAATAAAAGTGCAACTATATATTATACAAAATTGACAATAATGTGACACGTCTCAACTGAAAAAAATCAATCATAATTCAAATTCCTTGATATTAAGATAACTTTAAAAAATAACTTACCACAAAAAATGATAATAAATAATATATTTTTTCATTCTTAGATGCCATAGCCACATTTCGATTCCTTTTCTGTATTGAAAAACTACAACAACCACTTTGCTTGATCGTACGTCAATTATCCTGCACAGTTATATCAAGAATGGTATACTCACTCATGTTTCAGTTAGTTTGAACGGGCTTGTAAAAGATTTGTTAGCATACACGCAATGTATTTACAATACACATTGCCTTATGAGTAGATTAGAACGACATTAAACAAATAAAGTTGACATCAGGTTTCCTGCGAACTCACTTGTTTTTCTCTGACACTTCACTATGCTAACAGAAATACCTCTTTTCACTAAGAAACTAGATCGCAATTATCGTATCACCGTCGCCTTTCACATTTTTACGAAATAATTAATACTAATCTTTAAGTCTTTAAAAGGTTCCGCTACAGATTTAAATAATATCTGACAACCCTAATATTGGGAAACGTACTAATCATTTCATCATGAAAGTAATGTTACTCTGTGTCATCGAATGAATCAGAGCTATGTTATTCGTAAAATATATCAACAAGGTATTCATGTTTTCTCAACATTGACCTGATTTTATTTTATAAATTGATATTGTCTTTCGCCGTTTTTGCTCCAAAATAATATACCTTTAAAGCCGTTGGTATTTCATTAAAGAATTCTGTAAAAATGCATTTTGAATTAAAATATTTTGATTTAATATATAAATGAGCATGTTGTGTCCGCCAAAGACATTTATAACCAACTCTACATAGGACTTTCACTTAAACGTTAATCACAGATGACTTACTACTTAGAAATAAGATAGCCTGGCAACCTTATAATAATGTAGTAAAATAAAATCATACTACGTTCAATAATTAAATCCAATGACAATTAAAAAATATTTATATATTCACTTTTTTATACTTACGTCATAATTTTAATTCTAATCTCCAAGATTAAAATGTATCTTGATCGATGTGACAGTGATTGAACTTTTTCCAATGACTTTGGCTTTTATTAATATTTTCAGTTAAATCTTATTTCAAAATGATTAACTTAAATTATATCTAAAGATACGATAAACAGAACCGAGGTCTACTCACAAAAGTAGAGTCGCAATCGAACTAAAGGCACTCACATAAATATGAGATTTTCTAATAATTACATGTACTAGGTAAATGTGGTTTATTTTATTTATGTCAAGCTTGCTAAGTACATGTTTATTGAATCACATTAATGGTCCAGATTTCCACCATTTTCCCAACAAACATCTTTTGTGATTAAACTGAATAAGATATGATATCATCGGATTGTTTACTAAATGTAAGATAATGTAATAAACATTTTACTACAATAACCGACATAATCTTATATTAACGTTTATTTGTTAAAATCGGCATATTTATTTTAAATGGGTAAAATAATAAGCACATAAAACTAAACTGGCTTTTTTTAAGTTTTGTGGAATTTTTTTTCAATATTTTCGTAAAATTCGTTTGAGGACACTGCGTACCCCCTGTCCCCTGTACCATCAAAATAAAAATACTTAATTTGTCTGTAGAAATGTAATTTAAAGATTTCAACTCGTATAGGTTATCAATAAATATGTTAAGTAAGGTAGGTTCAATATCACAACCGCAAACACATTCTCTTGCAAATTATTCTAAATGAGCGTACAAAACAGTGCATACGAAAGTTATTATAAATATACACTTCTCTTCTTAAACCTTACCAATAAATAAATATTCCATAAACAATGATAAGATAAGTAATAAGACTTAGATTAACCAATTCCTACCGAGCCTAAGAGATCTCACTTTAGTTGTGTAAATGGATACAACAGCAATAATTATCCATACTAATGCAACGACAGACAGCATTACTCCTAAAATTAACATCAAATATTGAAGCCCCCCGCCTTGCGGTATCAAAAAGGTAAGTACAATAACGAATATAACTAAAAAGCCTGCTGAGAGTATTTCTAATGTGCTATGGATTTTCGGCCATTTCCGAGCACCGACGAAGTCTTGTACAGCAGTCTCGCAACATGAGGAAACTGCGCCGTAACCAAGTCCAGCCACAACGCTTCCAATGGAAAGCAAATCGTGATTATTGGCTTCTCCCAACACTGAAAAATAAAACAATAATTACCTGCTAAAATGTATAAACAGTGTTTAATAGTAAAATTCTGATCTTTTATACGGAAATCCAGAGGTGCGATCCCTGGCACTAATATCTGATTTTTAGAAGCTGCATATAAAAAAATTTTTAATAGTTGTGTTAACAATAAAGAAAAACATCGTAATGAAACCTACATTCCCGAGAGTTCTCCATAACGTGTACAAAGGGATGTGAAGTCAACCAATCAACACTTGATCTGCATAATTAAATCTGGCCGAATCCTACGCACTCTGAGAGGAAACCGGTGCCTGGCAGTGGAATAGGCTGTTGTTGATGACGATGGTGAGAAAGAGAGAGAAAGAGAAATAATAATAAACTAATAAGTGATCACATAAAAATATCTCATAATATAAACCCACCAACACATGCAGCTGTTGATATAACGAGGCCTAGGACTGCCACATATTTAAAATTTCTTTTCGGAGTTTGTGCTAACCACGGAGTGCATAGTAAGAAGCATATCCATGTAAATCCATGTAATGATATCAAGAAATTCGTTTCGAATAATGAAATTTTCGGACGCACTTGTAATGCTATCATAGGAACCAGTACTAAAAATACTGCAGATAAACACAGTTTGGAAAAACTGAGCATCAATGCAGGATAAAACTTCCAACATGACAGTGATCTCGTTAGTGGTTTAATAAATGTATCATTTATGCTATACAATAAATATATTGTCCTCCGTCTTATTCTATAAATTCTGTACGATGGTATACACAGTTTTCTTTTGATGCTAACATAAGTAGAATGACAACGAAAACTAAAGGAATCCATCAATTTTTCAGTTTGAATATCCGTTTGAGGTGATATGTGGTCGTAAGTTACTTCCACTTCCCTAATATCGTTATTTTCATGGGAATCTTTTCGTATTTGCTTTGAAATGTATTCATCAAAATTGTCACCTATAACACTCAGTCTTTTGATGGCAACGTCTAAACGTATTTTATTTTTATTAACATTGTTTTCATCTATATTTTCTTCGTCTACATCACTCTCCTCGCTTTCTTCCGGTATTTCAGGTAAAATGTCTACACCAAATATATTTTTCCTCTTCTCTTCGGGACTGGGTGGTGGAGTTATCGTCCCTGAATCATCTTCGTTGTTTAACCCTTCTTCCCGATGTAAATTATCGTCTGACGGGCTTTTCCAACATTTTCTGCCCATATCGTGAAGTTGTAATTCTGTGGTGTAATAATTGTCCATTGCATCGTTCTTGTATACCATATATGTCTCAGAAAATTCTTTGTATCTAGAAAAAGCAACAGGTCGTCTATGGCTTTCGTCTACCTTTAATAACAGAATAGCAGGCAATGCTTGTAACATTATACCGGCGAGTATTATATGCGCAAACGAAAATCCAAAGTATTCTATCAGAATAGATATTAGGTGTGGAAATAAAGATATACCGACGGCTTGGCCGGCATAACACATTCCTCGTACAATTCCCAAACGAGAATCATATGTTTCAAAAACAACCGCATCAACTTGTGCCGATATGAGCGATGAACCCAATCCTGAAACAAGTTTTATAAAGATTAACTACAGAAATTATACAAATTTAAATAACAATAAAAAAACGATACAAATTTCTGACAACATTGAAATAATGGATAAAGTAATTTCATTAATACCTCCGAGGACGCCGTATATAAACGGTTGCAATTTAAAAGGTATGAATGCACACACCAAAAGACCAGCCACCACTATGACTAATCCGAGGGCTGCCATGACTCGATAGCCAATTGAGCCGCCCCACGAGTCTGCTGCCTCCCGAAACCAGCATTCTGAAATTGAAAAGTTATGCCATTACAGGGACGCTATAAACATGTATATCAAACAAATATGATATAACATATCACAATTATATTACACTTTTTTTTCTGCAGCTTTGCAAAACTCGATGTCTTTTCGGCCCCTATTTTACCCTCATAGGGATGAAATTAAGACAATTCCTTTCTTAGTCATAGGAAATATATGTAAAATTTTAAGATTCTTAGGTAATGATCTTGGACAAAACTTGCACGCCTGAGATTTCTCCATTTATTTCCCAAAGATGGGTGTAGTCTACCAATCCGTAGTTATCCCGCTGGGTAAAAAATGGCCAGACTCTTAATCTGCGAATAAACCCGAGCCCAATATGCGGGCCAGTAATGCGATGGTAGATATGATAATATTGATTATAATATTGTTCCGTTCCTTACGTGTTAGGCTGAAAGTAAGAATAAATATGGATGGAGTCAATAATCCCAGCCACAAAGGGATCTCGAGATGCGATAGTTGGACCCAAAAAGCGCCGTATGACAACACCAGGTTCGGCAAGCAGATCTGAAAATCAATATGTTGATTTTAATACATTGCCCAGCGAGTATCTTACCGTTTTGTTACACAAAATTGTGCAGGGATTAAAAATATAATATCTTAATATACCTTACATTTAGCTAATCACAAACAAAACAGAGCTTTTTATTACATAACCAATATTCACGATTGACGCTTTTTTTAATTGCCGATATTTCGAAGTAATTGCAAGGCTCGTGGTCATGCCCTCACAGTTTTGCCGTGACCACGAGCTATGCAATTAGCTCGAAATATTGGGAATTAAAAAGCGGTAACCGATATTAGTTTAAAATCGTATAAGCAGATCTTGTACTATGATGTCCAGACAACTGATTAGCGTACATCTATAGGACCAATAATTGTGCTTATCTCACAAACGTTTCTCTTGGTTTGAAATTGAAGCGACACCCGCTGGTCTTGCAGTGAAAGTTACTAACCATCAAGGGCCTTATAAGCATCACTTTATATTCGTTAACGAGAAAGGATAATGCTTAATTGTCATCAAAATTTTATGTGGCCTCCAATCTACAAATATGTTTCTAATGGAAAGGAGAAATATAAATAGACAATCATCCTTATTTTTAAATTGTGCAGACAATTTGAAATTAAATGATTTATGATGATATACATATGAGGGTTTTAAAATACAGTGTAATGCCCCTGTTACTGCTTGAACAATCAGTACCCACCTACTTTATCAAAACTAGCTGAAGTGGACCTTTGGGACGTTTTGCGATGTATGTATTAATAGTAATGTTTGTTGGACCTTTTATTTTGGTTGGTTTTATTTTATTTGGTTATATTTGGTTTACGACCTTTGGGAGGTTTATCGATGTATGTATAAATAGTGTAGTCGAAATATCATATTATTTTATAGTTTTACCTACTTCATTATATTTATTGGTTTGTAGATAAGATTTTATACAGACAGATTTATGGTACATATACCAGACCTAAAGTCCTATAATCCCTTTTCCCTTTCAATTATCTTATATGAGTAATATATTTAGGTAAATACTTTGATGTACTCTAATAATATTCATCATCACCAACCCATTACTGTCCCAATGTTAAGCTAGGTCCCTTAGAATGAGAAAGATTAGGCATTTGGTAGGTACACCACGCTAGTTAAGTGCGAATTGATAGACTTCAGCTTGAGAAGTTTATGGAGAACTCCCAGACATACAGGTTTCTTCACGATAACTTCTTCACCTTTAAAAAAAGTGATTGTAATTTCGAAATAATCAAAGGTGCGTTCTAGAGATTTGAACCCCGGTTCCCTTAGAGGCCGAAATCTAAACCTCGCTATCAATCGCTAGATAATATTACTTATGAAGTGTTGCATAACGTCTATACGTAATATGTGTATTGTAATCAGTAATGTTTAGTACGTTTCATGTTTCAGCATCAGTAAACGCAAATGACATATGTAAGACACTTAGGTAACATTTGTATTTATGTTTAGTGATCGAAATTTATTTTATCTTCGATCAACTGTTGACATATAGGAACAATACATTTTATCTTTAGTTACGTATGTTAAAACGTAAGCACGTGATTTAATTAATACGAGTCTGTATACGGATATACCATTAAAATTAAAAGTATCCAAAAGAAATACCTACATATTTTGTAATACATTATGTCATATCACGGCGTATTTTTTTATGAAATTTAAATAGCAAGCGAGTCATACCAATCTACTTGATGGTACTCGTAAGTATTCCATAGATGTCTGGAACTAACTCCATTTAACATGAATGCCATTTGCATTTGTTCACAAATATCTGGCTATTTCTAAGGGCTAAGATTGTTACCTCATATAAATAAGCTGGTAATCCTTTGCACACTTTTTATTTGTTTAAAATGAAAAACGAACTCTAGGTTTACCTACACCTAAGTTATTCCAATTTATTTTTTAACCTATGATTCGTGCCAATCCAGTGATTGGTGACTACAATTCTCAGGACATTAAAGTGCCTCAGATAAGACGCAATTCCTATTTTTAACTTTTGTAAGTATATAAACATAAATTAAAATGGAGTGGCCAACGATCTACTTCACTTCGGCTAGGTTTTCAATACCTGTTGTTCGAATTAGGGACATTAAAGATCTGAGAACAAAAAGCCGAATTTGCATATTTTTATTCTTATCATATCAATGCAAAAATAAGTTCCTTTCGATCGATGGTTGACTTCATTGTACAGGTGATGAACAATTCATGAAAAAGGTCACAAACCAAGTGGACTGGTAATATAAAGGAAAACAATATGTTTTGAGGATTCATGACAAAAGTTAGGTTATCACTACGTCCTGCAGCAACGTTATTAAAAGAGTTTTAAACTAAATGTTTCTAATTCGTGAAAAGTCTTTTTAGTGTAGTTTTTTTTGCTAGAAAAGCTTGCAATAATAATTTAATAACGTGTTCATTAAGAAAAAAATTGGCTATGTGACACTACGTTACGATCCCTGGGAGCGGAGTAATTACCATATAAAATGATAGAATCTGTTCATACGAAGAATCCCTTCAACTTATTTCTAGCGTGAAGCAATTCTACGTTGTGCGTACATGTAAGGCCACCATCATCATCATCATTACTCCTCAAGATTAACAACGAATGTGTGATTATTTAAAGTGAGGATCCTGTTCTAAATGGAGCTGATTACGAATGTAAAGGTTAATAAGGTGGTAGAGCCGTTAGAGCTCGCCCGGGACGGAACCACCGTCACCCTCATAACCCGCCGTAAAGCAACACGTTCTTCATGTATTGTGTTTCGGTTGGGGAGGTGTGATTGCCGAATACACATTATTGGAGGCGACCATCTTAGTCCTCAAGAGTAGGAACGCATCCGCGTCCATCCTTAAATAGAACTTCTGTTCTATTTGAGACTGGACGTGGTTGTCCATGGGCTGCAGTGACCACTTAACATCAGGTGGCCTACGTGCTCGTTTCTTACTCTTTCACAATAAAAAAAAATGTCCATAGACGGAAATGATTACCTACCATTTGATTGACAACGAGTTCTTTTTCTATTCCTATCTTATAACAAATTGCTAACTTTAAAAATGTTTGCTATGCGATAACGAAGACAGGTTGCAGTGGGTATAATTTTTAAACGCGGCACAAATCCAATAAACAATCTTACCGATGAAATGTTCATAGTAAATTTAGAGAGTAAGTAATTGAATTAAAATTGTCTTTTATTAACTGTTTTTCAAACAAAGAGATTAGTCATACTGGCATGTTTATGTGTTTAAGGTACACCCTTATTTAGATATGCTGATAGTGATGTAGGCATGATGCTTGTGTTCATTGACGTGATTGCGAAAGAAGAGTCTGACATCACGGTCGTCAAGATACAAGGGAAATATATACGATGATGACATTAAACACAGTAGCTGAAGATACAATAGAGCACGTAATTTACCTTAATTAAAACGATGTAGATAAAATTAACTTTCGTATCTTCTGAAAAACTCTACAATTAGTGAACTTTCGTAATGAATTACAATAAATCTCCCGGTAATATGAAAAATATTAAATAGTAACATAATATCTACATATATATAGTAGATATAAGTGTACAAAGTAATGCGCATTGACATGATTAAACTTTACACTCCAGCAATACATACGTTTAAGAACACGACGGAGAGTAGTAAACTCCAGCGCCATGTCGCGCCTTGCCCTCGATCACCTATTTCCATTTAGTTTTCTTTATACATAAATATTTCCCATTTTCAGTTAGTATCTTCTCGGAATTTTTGCCACAAAACTTATCACTTCACAGTGTATTAATCATGTTAGTATCACTAATGTTACCTTATTAAGGATCTATAAATCGTAATAAAAATCTAGCAGACACGAGAGAGCATTATTGTCTTATTTCCGATATTACTACTAAACATCGTCAAACATCGACAGTGCTATCAGAAGGCCCGACTCAGCCACTGTCTTATCTTATCATGTTTATTATTTTCTGGTATTAGATATGTGTTTAGAGAATACTTAACAAACTAAAATAAAATAATAAAAACAACATTTGGTAATAGACATAAATCCATAATTAAAAACAAATCACAGTTCTAAAAGTATGTACAAATAAATTCGAAAATATTTTATTTAACTTTACATAGAAAATATTATCACGCGTGTTTTTACGCCAACGACGTGACGTGACTGCGTCGCAGTTATACCTACCAGTTCTAATGATCTAAGAAAACTATTGTTAAGGTAGGAACATTGATTAGATATACCTTTAACCTGATAGTTGGTAGGTATAAGTAAGTTTGGTGCGTGATGGATACACAAAAGTGTCCGACTTAAGGGAATATGTCTCCATTCTAAACGGTAAGGGTTAGGTATATCACACAAGGCTGGTGAAGTAAGTTGGGTTGATGAATCGCACCTTTGAAAATATTGACTGACCGTTGGATTATGGAAGCACATTTTTTTACTGTTACAATAAATTATACTCAATTATATTATTATGCTATAAGCCCAGAGATATCCGTACGTATAAGAATCAAACCGGAACTTACAGCATGGAACATTAAAATTTAATGATTTCGTCATGATCAACTAAGCTATAACTGTTTGAATTCAATCTCATAATCTATTTAGGATATATTCAATTTTGATAATTAAATTGGAAATAAATAATGAATTTAATGTAGATTCACAGAATAGTCATAAAGATTACATAACGATGATCAAAGCATAATTTTAAACAAAGAAATCTAATTTCTTTAATAATTGTTGTCATTAATTTTTAGCCTTGATAGCTGATAGCTTAATAACCAGACTAGCTTTTCCTTCGCAGTTCTGCCCACGTAATAAAAAAAACACTTTGTGCCTATAAATTTAAAATAACTATTAAGTTTGAGTAACATTCCGATAAATATGTAGTTTCCATTAGATGGCCGTATCATTACCAAGTACTAAGAGGTCTATATTAGAAGACTAATAATATTATATGGCGAATAATATAAGTAGGCTACAAAATTATGAAAAGATCCGGTAGCAGCCATATACATGATACATATTTTCCAATCAAGGAACTTAGAAAAAAGCAATCGACTTCATAGAAAATAAAAATTGGATATCCTAGTAAATGTGAATTTGCAATTACAACGCAATTACAGAGGTTATTGACTAGTCGATTTTTTATAATTTTTTCGCCCAATTAGCACTAATTTTATGAAAAAACAACCACACTTCTAATATTTTTAACGATATTATATAAACTAATATGGAAATGTATTTATTGGTAATAAAATTACCTATGTTCTTCAAAACAAAGTTAGGATTTCAAAATATATTTTAGTTAATACTTGATGTATTTGTACCATTATAATTTGTCACATGCGCGCGTGTACACCACTTAAAATTGTAAACTTATTGTAATTAAGTAATTCATGTAGTCATCAAAGTATATTGTTTAAGATATGACTATATAAATATTATTCTCTGAAAGTGTTTTAAAGCTACATGTGGTTAGCTTAGAAATATTTTGTCAACTTGTTCTATTATGTTGCATCACTAATTCGGGACAATGCAGTGACCAGGCGGATGCAACTTCCCTTTATTTCCGAAACCAGCTATTTCAATGATGGTAATGCCATCTGGTGACGAGGACCCCGCTAACTAGATCTTTATTGTTTAATGCTTATGATAGACGGCGCTAACGTATTCAATATTTATAGTACAAAATAAAATATTAACTATAAATCATTATTCTTCTTTTATTTGTTCACATTCGACAGTTTTAAAAACACAAATTTATTTTATTCTTATATTTACCCAAATATGTCTATGCTGATCTAACTCTGTCTATTAAGCGTTATAATATTTTATCAACAAACAACAAGGGGAAGTTCAACATCTCTATATTTTCGAACACAATTTTCTCAATGATAGAATGCCATCTGGTGACGAGGGCCCCGCTAAATTGAACCTTTGTTGTTTAATGCTCGTGATAGATTTTTAATATTTATAGTACACAATAAAATATTATTATTTATAAATCATTATTCTTCTATTATTTTTTCACATTGTACAGTTTCCAAAACACAAATTTATTTTATTTTTATTTACCTAAATATCTAACTAACCGTTATAATATTTTATGAACAAACAACTTCCGCCGGTTAGCGTCAATCGATTCAAATGGGATTTTCTGGATTTTCCTGATATTTCCTTGATTTTTAGGTTTAATATTTTATTTAATGTTTTTAATTTTCTTTTCGACGGCAATATAAACTATAATATAAGCTTCATGATGTATTCTTATGATTTTTAAAATAATGATAATTTTGATGATTTTAATTGTTTGTGCATGCTAAAACTGGCTATAACAGTATATTACGTGGCTTCTTTGGTAAAATTATGGCATTGATGTATATGCACATCAAAAAGGACGTTTTTTCATGCAAATCAATACCACATTCTGAAGGTGGTAGATCCGTGAGAGCTCGCCCGGGGCGGCGCCATCGCCCCCCTCAAAACCCGCCGTAAAGCAACATGTTCTTCATGTATTGTGTTTCGGTCGGGGAGGTATGGTTGCCGGATACACATTA
>DWON01005018.1:0-15454 GCA_018251015.1 Phocides pigmalion okeechobee | reverse complement strand
GATACACATTATTGGAGGCGACCATCTTAGTCCTCAAGAGTAGGAACGCATCCGCGTCCGTCCTTAAATAGAACGTCTGTTATATTTCAGATTAGACGTGGTTGTCAATGGACTGCAGTGACCGCTTAGCATCAGGTGGCCTGCATGCCCGTTTCTTACCCTTTCACAATAAAAAAAGTAATCAACGTGTAATTATATAATTCTGTATGTTGCGATTGCTACAAATACATAAAATTTCATAGAATATTGTTCTGTAAAAACCCAATTTTATAAATGTAACAAATTACCATTTATGACATCTTTATGGGATCATTGCAATCCATCAAGATTCATATTCAACATGAAATAGGACTGAAATCCTAACTATTAACTAAGTCGTACATACATAGGTTCGTTACTACTCCTGAGGACTAGTCGCTCACTTTATTACCGGATTTTTTAGAAGAGGTCGCGTTTAACCCGACGGTTGATTACAGAAGAATGTAACAAATAACTTGCAAGTGCTCTCGTAAACGTATATAAATAAATCATGCATTTAATTATAAGTCCAGCTCTTAATTTTCTCAGCAAATAATTTTAAATTTCTGTCATAAATCCGTAAAGATTTTTCTGAGAATTGAGGAACCAAATTTGCTACTTTCTGCATAACACACGAGCATGTATTGCAATTAGACCCGGATTGACATCCAAATAAAATTACTTTAGTAAAAAAACTGTAAGTACGTAATATAATAATGTCATTCTTATTTACATTTCAAGTGTCGCGTTTCCATTCGATCCGGTGACAAAAACTGACAGTTGATATTTCTCGCACGTAATTTTTTTTTGCATTTTATAAAAATGCAAAATTACCCATAGGTCATGAGTTAAAGTATTTGTGTTCCTAATTATTTCATCAATCTGTTTATCATTATCGATCGAGGACTGTCCTGCTGACGGTCTCCCTTAACTATGAAAAGGTTTAAGACTTGTTGGTAGACTTCACACAATACTGAGAAGTTTCCATAAACTTTATAGTATTCCGTAGAACTCTTAGTTTTCAATAAAACTATCACGGATGCGGGTTTCCCCACGATGTTCTCCTTCATCCTTGAAGCATGCCATAATCTATTTTGTTATTTTTTTAATGTGAAAGGCTGAAACTAATTAAGTTTTGTGACTAATTAGGTGATTAAGCCAGTTGTAAACACAACCAAGGAAAATATATGTGACTTTTAGATAGATGTGACATATTTTCCATTTGCTATTTCGATAAACAAAAAAACAGTTTTACTTTTTATCCGCAGACGCCTATAAACAAATTGAAATATGGAACAGGATCGAATATGTTCAAATATAAAATTATACTTCCACTTAAAATTGGTTATAAATTAATGGATATTTCAAGACAACTTGGCTACGTAAATTTCTCTTACAACCGGGACATAACGGGCGGAAATAAACCTATATATATATGTTATTTACCTTACCTTAACTCAACAGAGCTATTGAATACCGGACTACCGTCGAAGGATATTGGATTACAGTGAATGAAATCATTCGTCTGTAGAAATGGCCGAATACTACTCATGTATACTCACGCACTTGCATGCTATCTACCAACAACCACATCCTTAATTTAGTTTACCCAACTATTGATTATGTCTATAAATGACCACCAACTCTGTAAGATTCTTGAAATTTAACATTCTATAAATGAGATATTCTAAATTTCATATTATTTATTTAAGAAGAGCAGCTATCGAGCACCTGACGTTATGTGGTCGCTACAGTCTATAAACCTCAAAATGTAATATCGAAGAGGGCAAAAATTCTATCGTACCTAAATGCGTTGCTTTTCCTGAGGACTTAATTAGGTAGGTAATTTAGTAGATATAGCCTTCATAAATAAGTAATTCACATTGCCACCCATGGATAGTTTACAATGTAAATACAAATATTTGTAAAAGTCAACAACAAACTAAACGCAGGAATGAATTGTCGTTTTAAATAAGCGTAATACCTCCCTGGTCGAATTGTATAGAGTACAAACATATATTATCTGTAATGTAGTGGTGGAGGACCACTACATTGTATTATATACAAAAGGAAGGTAACTGACAGACGCAGACATAAAGGCGCAGCTGATACCAATGAATCAAATTTCTCAAACTTTTCTTTATTTTTGCTTTATGTATAACATAGAAATACATGTACGTTATAAAGGACATTTTGATATTTTATGGTTAAGGATGTGAAATGGGGAATGACAGAAACTTTAATTTCTGCTCGAGCAAAGCTATGAATATACTAATAAGTAATAGTTAATAAGTAGTTCCTGCACTAATGATTATATCAATCCCATGCAGTAAAAACCCAACCTTATACAAAGTAATAGAAAAGATAATTATAATGAAATGCTTGTACGCAGATATCTCATGTCTGATGTTGTTACGTAACTTACAATCATTTGAGTGTATATTCTAAGGCTGTGTCAGAGTTTATCTCTACGTTGTGTACGCCGTCACGTAACCTACAGTGGCATCCGATGATCGCAGATAACGCTTGTTACATCCGCCATTTTGCCTAAACTGCGAATCCTTCCACGAAATACTGGCGTAGATAGGCACAGGATATTGGGCGATAAGTTAGTTTTATTTCGTATAAAATATTACAGAGAAAAATCTTTTTCATGTAGTAAGCAATGATATTCATACAAAAATCTCAATAAAAAGAAGAAAAAACAAAGTATTCGACAATTGTAAAGAATAACATATCATTTGTTTTAACGGTGAAGAAAGCATGTGAGGAAACGTGCATGACTGTGAGTTCTTCCTAACGTTTTCAAAGGTGTGTGAAGTCAGCATGCATTGGCCAGCGTGGTGTACCTTAACCTAACCTAATTGTGAGAGGAGAATCTTGCAGAAGAGGAACAGTATAGTTAGATAAGTTTTTTTTATTTGTGAAGAGCAGCAAATAAGCACGATGGCTACCTTCTGTTAAATGATTATGTAAAGTGAATATACCCATGGAAATCACATACAACTTCAGACAGGATTTATATCCTATCTAAGTTCGTATATAGAGGCGTGCTACTACTAGAGACTAAGATGAACGCCTCGGATTTAGTGTAACCTATAACCATGACTCACTAACCAAACCGAAAAGACGCTTCACAGCGGGTTATAAGAATGGCGGTGGTACCTCCCCCATTAAATTATAATTTTGCCATCTATCAAAATGTTAATGATGACGATACACCGTTAAATCTTCCTGACACGATATAAATAGTGTTCAGATTCAAATTCAAATATTTTATTTTGCTAGAACATGGGTACATGATATGATGTAGGTTATAAAGGTATGTAGGTATGTATTATGTAACATTGTTTATGATATTCTATTGGCATGACAAAGTTAGACAAATTTGTTAACAATATTAAAATTATTAAACATCTTTCGAGAAATAAATATCTTTAACATAAAAGTTTCAAATGGATTAAGATTAAAAGTAGTGTTCAGTTTAACAAATGGTATTATTACTGATATCTCTAATTTCTCGTATCAATTCTCACTGATCGTGACGGCAATGTCAAAATGTATCTACATGTACGTAGATAGTATACCGACACGAAATCACGACGGTTATCGACAGCATAAAAAGTGTACATAGCCCGTCACCTGACCGATGTATTACAATTACAACGGTGTTAGATAAAGCTTTTTTCATTTAAGCGCCCATGATAAGCGGTCTCTTTTGAGTAGTGTCACCATAGTCTAGTTAATTCGGGACAGGACCAAGATACAAAAGTGAGTTTGGCTATTTAATAGAAATTAAACATATAATTTACTCTTATTTTACTGACAGATGCACTATTGGCTTTAACTCCTTTATGGCCTATTATTGCCACGTTTAGAAGAGTCCTGGGACAAACATAAAACACTATTTTTAAACAATTATTAATTACTATCGTTATGAAATCATATGTATTATATAATCCTAATATCCTTAAAGGTGGTAGAGCCGTTAGAACTCGCCCGGGGCGGCACCACCGCCACCCTCATAAACCGCCGTAAAGCAACATGTTTTTCATGTATTGTGTTTCGGTTGGGGTGGTGTGGTTGCCGGATACACATTATTGGAGGCGACCATCTTAGTCCTCAAGAGGAATGCATCCGCGACCATCCTTAAATAGAAGTTCTATTCTATTTGACACTGGACATGGTTGTCCATGGGCTGCAGAGACCACTTTACATTAGGTAGCGTGCATGCTCGTTTCTTACTCTTTCATAATAAATATATATATATATATATGTATATATATACATATATTACCATACAATCTATGATCATTTTTCAGGCAACACAATAAGGCTTAGATTATATGTATTAAAGTTATGTAGAGAATTACCATATTTAAAAAAGGTAATGATTAATAATATAAAAATATAGCAAAACTTTATAGTCCTTTATATTTTTTATAAAAGGGTGCTACAGAATTTAGTCGGTGAATTACATCAATGGCAGCAATTCCTTAATGATCGTCTTCATTTGATATCCTTTCGAAAGAGTTAAGATCGTTTTTAAATGTCTTATGTAATGTTTAATTATTTTCAAAACTTTTTTTTCTCTCATATCTATGTTGAAAGTATTTTGGTCACCTAGTAGTCATCGAAGTATTTCAATGTTTATTTTTTTCACATGTTTTTTTTGCTGCAGTGATCTTTATATGCATATAATGTAGCATACATTCCTATTGTATATTAGTACACAAAAACGTTCAGAACTAATGTTAGGTAGACCTTTAGTTATTTAGATTTGAGGAGAAGATATCTTTTTAAGAATTCCTCTCGGTAGCGGCACAGTGGAAGATTAGAGGAAGCTACGGTATTTTTCTTAGAATACAATTAAGCTTACGTTGCATGTTATGCCTAAGACTCTTACCGACTTGAATATACCTAGTATTCATGATGAATTAAATCTTGTCGTGTCATTTCAGGAACAACCCAACTGAATCTCAAAATTTAGTTTTGCACAACGAGGCTTCGATTACTCTATCTAACTTTAATCCTGCTCATCCGACCGTAGTCATAGTTCATGGTTGGTTATCTAACCAGATGTTGACATTGGGATCCAGTTTGAGGGACGGTAATAACACATTAAATTACTAGGAGAACTTTTGCCATCAAAAATAGTGATGCAGATAATACATATTAAAATTTATTGGTAGTGAAATCGCACCAATCGATAGCAGAGGTGTCACTGTCGCACGTGTAATTTGTCGTGAAGCAATGGTGTGTTTCGGTTAAAAAGATGTGGTTGTCTCGTATAATTATAAATAAGGCGACTATTGTAGTCTTCAGTAGTAACATATTTACTTGTAATCTTGTACATAACTCGACCCCTGTTTGAGGTTGCCAGTAGTTCATGATTTAAATCAACCATTAAACATCACACTACTTTTCTACCATAAAAATATCAAAATGATTAGCGCATATTCTATTGATGATAGATTTGACGAAGATGAACATATAATGAACCTTTTATATGGACAATTTCAGCATTTCTTGAGAACGAAGACGTAAACGTCATTTTGGTAGACTGGACACTATTGGCTTTGCAAGATTACGTCACAGCATCCGCTGGAACTCTATATGTAGGACGAGGTCTAGCTGAGTTCTTGGACTATTTGCACCAAGTCACTGACGCACCTTATGAGACCATGCACTTAGTTGGCTTCAGCTTGGGAGCTCATGCTGTTGGCATCGCAGCTAGAGACTTCGATGGCAGAATCGCTCGTATTACTGGTGCGTAAAATTAAGTTATTACACTTAAACAAAGAACACTATTATACGCATATAAAAATATCCAAAACATAAATATTTTGGGGGAAACTATTATTTACAAATAACAACTACAATTAATGGAACTAGTGGAGTTGGAGCTATGGCAGGAATATGGAATAAACCGGAAGGGGTATCTTTCGCCAAAAAGGGCTGACGGAAGCTTATGTTGGACTCCAAGCGGCTAAAAACCTGACGGGTGTTCCACCGGTTCACAGCGGCTGTCCGACTTTTCAGATGGATCATAAAATATATACCTTATATTATGGTGATTTTTTGTAGGTTTGGACCCTGCTGGTCCCCTATGGACAGTTAACCCTCAAAGAATATCTAAAGGAGATGCGGTATACGTTGAAGTCATTCATACTCATCCTGTCCTTGGCATTGGTATGGCAGTAGGTGATGTAGACTTTTTCCCCAACGGCGGTATCTCTCAGCCTGGCTGTCTGACTAACTACTGCGACCATAACCGCTCTTGGCAATTTTTCGGAGCTACTGTGAGATATAACCACCTGATTGGCAATGAGTGTACCAATCTTCTACAAATTTCCCTCAACACTTGCCGCGGACGAGCTTTACATATGGGCAATAGCTTGCTTACGAAAACTGGGTAAGTTTTATGGTTTCTTTATATTTGAATTGACATTCTGCTAGCTGTTTTTGCATTGCTTTCTACCATTCATCATTCAGTATGTTTCAATAAATTCTT
This sequence comes from Phocides pigmalion okeechobee, assembly GCA_018251015.1. NCBI lineage: Eukaryota > Metazoa > Arthropoda > Insecta > Lepidoptera > Hesperiidae > Phocides > Phocides pigmalion. The sequence goes on along the minus strand of DWON01005018.1, from coordinate 8,922 downwards.
CCATTAATGTGTACAATGAAAAAATGGTGATCTATTAATAAGTGCTATTATTTTTTAAATATTTTTTTTTTTATTTAATGATTTATTGTATCACCTCTTAAAGAGAAATTTAAACAAAGTTAAAGTTAAAACAAAAAAGCAACAAATTGTTCTTTCATTCTCTTAATTTAAGGTTAACTAAATCGGAATGTTATTTGTTACTTTGATTTATATTATTTTCAGTGCTGGTATGTTCAGAGTAAACACGGGAAGACTATATCCATTCTAAGTCGATAAATGAAAATGATTTAATAAACTAATATAAGGAAAACTATTTTTATTTATTTAATATTTTATACACAATAATGTAATATAATAAAGAGGAAAAAAAAATTCTGTCTTATTAGTACTCTGTAATGTCTAAAAGTGTCCGTCAGGATTAAAAAATATATATGAATTAGACATGCTATTTATAAGGGAAGGTTTTACGGCTGTGTTACATTTTACTATATAACGGGTACTCATGATTAACGCTTAAATGCCATTAAATATATTAATTACAAAGCGTTAATTGTAAGTACCCGTTATATAGAAAAATGTATATATTCCGCAATGGTAGGTGTTACGTTACTTCACGATCTTTTGAATCGCGGTGCCATTTTAAAACAGAGGCCAGTTTTGATAGAAACCTTGGGGTACAGCTTATGTCCACGATGCTTTGATTGGATTTGACATAGCATGAAGAAGTTTTTAGACAACTCTAAGGACTACAGATAGCACAAATTTGTCGTAATTATTTAGTACACATTTAACTTCTAAAATTAAACGTGCGTTCTAAAAGACAGGTTCTAGGATTCTGCCTGGATCCCCCAGTGCGAAATAATTTTCCTTCTAGGCTGTTACCGCGTTAAGATAATATCGCAATATTTTATATTTCTTTTTGATTATGAAATGTAATCAAGTAATCATATTGATTATCAAAATTAGATGTCATTTATGTATGTTAAAAAATATTGATAATAATAATTAATAACTGATAATATAAACATCTGCTTGGTCTTTTAAGTTTGTTTAAAACGTTTGCACGGCGATGAAACAACAGTTCTACTGGCGAGGTACCATTGCCGTCTTCATAATCTGCCATAAAGCATTGGCGCCATGGAGTCTGCCATAAACGTGTGGAGTTGGTTCGTCTCAGTCGGAGAAATAGAGTTCCAGGTTACACTTAGAAGCGAGGCGAACTTTTTAGTTCTCAGGAGAAGCAACTTATAATAGGTACGCCCTTCGTTAGGACTTCAGTACTGATTCAAATCAGATGTGAATAATCATTGTTTGTATCGATTATCTACCCAACATTGGGTGACTTGCACGCTCGTTTACTTTCTTCAATATATAAAAAATATATTATACATATATTGTATCCGATATACATAACAATGTTTTACCTTCGAAATGACCAAGATTTGACGATAGTGAGTTATCTTTGTATGCGACAAAAATATTTTTCATTTAATTAACTTGAATGCGTCAATAGCTTAAAAAGATAAATTTTATCATTAACATTATCTTTAAAGATTTTTGTAAGTAGTTATTAAATTCTAGTTATCAAGCAAAGTCAAGTTTCGCTTTTTAGTCCAATGGTACAAATTTCTGTCGTCCTGATACTGAGAGGACTTGGTTCGACCATCACACTTTAAGTTATCTCCATTGTCCCTCTACTAAGCCTCTTTGTGTTCGTATAACAATTCTATTGCCCATCAAATTAATATGACACTTTTCAATACATACCTCCGATTCGCTCATTTATCCATATTTTTTCTTGTTTACTTTTTTCGACCTATATCAAGTATATTTATTATTTATTTCTTACATGCTGAAGTAATAACATATATTTTATTGATGAAAATGAAATCAATATTCGTCTTTATAACATTTATAATACGACTGTTATTCTCACGTATTATATTATCTGTTGTTGAACAAAATGCTACAATATTTACTATTGATTAAGAACAACATTTACTTAACACCCACTTTGATAAATACAGAACTAATACGATAGATTTCTACTACTCATATTTTTTCTAGATGTATGTAGATAGGGATCAGATGCAATTTTATTATTTGTATGGCTCGAACTTTTCATGTTACTTCTATGTTATTTCTTGAGATCTTGTAAGCGAGATTCAGCATTGGATATAGCAACGCCATCTAGTGAGTCTTCTAAAACAAGTAATGTTGACGAAATGTTTAACTATATTCTAGACTGAGTGAACTACGAATGTTGTTTAAATAAATAATACAGCGTGAATACATATTTTAACCTATAGTTATTGAAGTGTTCACTCATTGCGATGAACTTCTGGAGGCTTATACACTGTTTTTAGAATCGTGAAATAAGACCATGACGTACTGAGGATCTGAAAAAATTACAAAAATAAATAACACATTAATTATTGTCGTAGAACATTTCATTAGTTATCATACTATAGTAAAATCATTTTAGTTGTATTTATTATATCATGTTTTACTAAATGGTTCTCACCTTTATAAAGCTTTCGTATGAAATTGTGGAGTACTTATATGCAGTCAGTCGTTGTGGTCTGGATGATCTGGATTAGAAAATTAGTTATTTAGATTCAATTTGTAAATTTTAGTATTAGAATATTGTAATGGAGCAGTGGTGAGATAGCGTAATGTGATGTAGTGCGGTGAAATGGTGGGAAAGGTTAAAATGTTTTTTTTCTTTATGTGAGAAGAGTAGCAAACGAGCATGCGGACCACTTGATGTTTAGTAGTCGCAGCCCATAGACATCCATGTACAACCACAAACAAGACTGACATCCTATCTGAACTCGAATGTAGATGCGTTGTTACTCTTGAGGACTAAGGTGGTCTCGCTTCAAAGCGTAGCCGGTAACCGCACTTCTCCAACCGAAACACAAGTAATGCTTTACGGTGGATTATGAGGGCGATAAAATGGGCTGAATATTGGCGGAGCGATCATTATTTTTGCAAATTTTGAGTTGTAAAGAATAAACTTAAGTGATTTAGAGTTAATTCTATTAAAATGAGTCTTTTATTATGTTAGAATAAGTATATATACAATTATAATAATATAGAATTGAAATACCGGAGTGTTACCGAAGCATTATTCCGGAGACTTCATCGTCACACTTATTTCTGCCTCATAATTCGCTTAAATGCTGTTGTGTTCAAATTTGACGGGCGAGGAGAGGAGTCAAAATACACTTATAACAGGCGCTGCGTCTTAGTTCTTAGAAGTAGCAACGTTAGCAATGATTGCAAACCTTAAAAGGTCTTATTTGGAGCTGATTATGAATCATAAGCGACAGTGACCACTTACCATATAGTCGACTTAGCGCTTGTTTGCTACTTGTATGAATAAAAAAATGAAGAATTATTCCATAAAAATCACTTGAGTTTTTTTTGTTGGACCTTTAAACTCATTAATCTTATATGGATTTTTTTTAATAAGTTCATAAGCGACAGTGATCATTTACTATCAAAGTTACGCTCACTTACTACTTCTATGAATAAAAAAGAAAGAAAGATTTATTCCGTTAAACTCATTTGTCGAAATTATTTAAGTGGGACTCTTCCAAAGGCGATTGAAGTTCTATTATTACTAAGTTTACAACGAAACGAAATTGGCTTGTAGAGACTTCTAATTACGATAGGCGACAGTCATGCCTGAACATTAATAGAGTAAAAGAAATTGATAATTGGAATCTCGAGCCTCTTGACTGCTAGGTACTAAAGCTCAGACACTTAGAACTCAAGTTTTGGCTATAAATCTATACATATAAATAAAATTGAAGTGTCTGTCGGCAATAAAACTTGCTTGTTACAATATTTTCTAATATACTCATATAAAGATTCTGTATTAAAGTCAAGCCAATGAAATCATTACCTCTGCATTAATTGTAGGATTGTTTTCTTAGATCTTTGATCCATTGTATACCACTTGCACAGGAACGCCGATTTGCCAATGTTACTACTCTAAAAAAAGAGAAACCATCATTATTTTTTCTTTTCATTTAAAACTGTTGAGCTAAAAATCTTAGTTGAGGAAATATTTAAATTAAATAGCTGTTTGTTTTATATTCGTTTTTGATCGGTTACGGTCTTATTTCTAGGTATGGATATTCTGTCTGAGTGTAATGAAGAACTTTTTTCAGTAATAATGCTAATTGGAGTTCCTTACTAAAACGCACATAATAAGACTTCCTTGTGGACCTTAAGCTTAAAAGAGAAAAATTCATGCTCTCTTAACAGACATCAATACCTCTTTAATAATTTTTTCTCCGAAAAAACTCATCATAAAGATTTGTAGTATAACGGAAAATAAAAATAAAATCACACCGGGTGCGTCAGCCCATTCGCCCACCTGAAAATAATTTATATAAAAAAAATATATTACACCATTTATAATAGCTTAATAATTAAGATACATGTTTTTGTACCTACTTAAAAGTTCAAATTTTAAAATAAATTAATTATGTAAAAATACACATATATATGTATATACATAGCGTGGTTTTATATAAAAAATCGATAAAAAGTAAATTTTATACTGCCATATTAAAAATATTTTTACAGATAAAGTTATGCTTAAACTGAATTCGACACTAAATAAGAGTTAATTATTAAATTTCGAAAACTTACTGTTAATGTAAACCCAAGTGCACATATTTCAAGTGAACCCACTAAAACATTTAATAGGTTAGGTGCCTTAAAAATGTCTTCTAAGTCTTCTGATAATCTGAAAATATTAATAATAATAATACTAGCACTAAGCACGGAATCAGTATTACCATACACGTACAACACATTTAAACTAGGAAATCAGTGAGGATTTTAAAGGCGATGAAGCGACCCCTACCAGCTTCAGTAGTGGGGGACTTGGCCTAGAGATTGTTAATTTAATGTTTGTTCCATGTACCATGATTACATTTCTTTGTGGCATGATAAAAAGCCACCCTATGGTAAGTAGATGCTGTAGCCCATACATCCACATACAACATCAAACATGACTGAACTCCTATCTGATGTCGTACGTACTCGTAGACGGATAGATTGGCACTCCTAAGAACTGAGATAATCGCGTCGCTTGTAACTATATGAGATAAAAGAATTGTATTGTTTTATTTTACATTTGTTATATTTTATGTTAGATTCAAACCTTGTGTCATCAACATTTTTCTGATTAATAATAAACAGGCTTTCTGTTAATTATACACGAGTTACATAAAACATGAAGCTTATATTTTAAATAGCTTACCTTAAAATGTACTGGTGTTTTCTTACAATGTCGTTTAGTAAAGAAGCGGTATCGCCGTCTAACTCTTTAATCTCATTACTAAGAAGAGCAAAGTGGCTGGCTACATGAGTAGTCATTACAAAATAAAGAGAATCGACTGTCGTAAAATAAAGTACGCAAATAAAACCTGTAATTTAATCAGTTATTATTCAATCAAGTTTTCTGAGGCTGAAATATTTCGACCGATGTCCGATCGGAGACATTTCATCGCCACTTATAATCCACCGTAATCCAATTCTTGGATTCAATTGGATAGATGTGGATAGCTACACTTTGAAACAAAGCAATTATTTTTGTTCTCAAGAAGAGTAACACATGTGCAGACATACTCATATGTCCAAATTCAGATAGGACTTCATTACGTCAGTATGTGGACGTCTGCATGCTCGTTTGTTACTCTTCCCACATAAAAAGGTACAGATAATGATCATTAATTTGACGATCCACTTAAAGCACTTAGAGATTTGAATAATAAAGTACTTAATGAATTCTGTGTGAATTTATAAAATCAAGCACTTACTTATTTATTGATTTAAGAGGTGGAGTAACAAACCAAAGCCTGAAGAAAATGGTCGAGGATGATGATATTAATACTGTGAATGAATGGGAAATAAAATAAGCCTTGGTCTTACCACTCATTATGGAATGAAGATATACCACCAACCATGCTAGCCATGTATCCATTGAAAATGGTACTAATACTGCGTACGGCAAAATATAAACGACTTCATTCGTAATCATGTACCGGTACAAGATAATAAATAGCGTGGAAAAGTTGTACACGGAAATGAGAACAGCGTTCAGAACATAAAAGTATTTAGTGAGATGTTTAAGGAATACAAATTCGTGTTTCACAAGATTCCTTTTGTTTTCGTCGTTAATAATATCTTCGTAGAGTCGAGCGAGGCAATTAGTCAACTCGAATATTTTAAGCCTTTTTGTAGCTATAAGAACAATTTTTAAACTAGCGAGTATCCCGATACAAGTGCATGGCGCAAGCTGAGTTAATTCAACGAGATTTTCAGCTGAAATTTTCGAAATAAGAAAAGCGACTTCACACACGGCTGTCACTGAAATAGAAAATATCAACACATAGAATCTGATGGTAATTTTTGGAGATTCGAAAGGTATTCCAGAGAGCCAGAAATTCATTTTTATCTGTTTGAATATTTCGTCAAAGGTAGGAATATTCATTTTGCTTTGGACCGAACGGCTTTTGTATATTTAAAGGCTTTTAAGGTTTTGTTGATCTTTTTAACTGAATCGTTTTAGTAGCGCTTGCTAGAAAACAGTACTTATTTATACCTTCGTAAATAGTGCAGATTAGTTAGGGTTGTCGAAAGAGTCTGCAGTCCACCTGATCATAAAAAGCTCCTTATGCGTGTGTATCTCTAACCAATTCCATATAGAGATGGTTTCCTGTTCAGACAGGATTCGGCTTCAGACTAGGGTTGCTATTTATTAAATTACAAAATCCTGACTTGGCGCTGTGTAAGGACGAGTATTCCACCGCTCCATTGCAGGGCGGAGTTGTGGAAACGCTCTCGCACAATTTCGCGACTCTGCCAGTGGCATCCAGCCTCGCTGGACTCACCTCAGGGGTAAACCCTCAACACGCCGATGCACGTACGCTATTCACATTTGGGTACTTAGTGGATGGCGATTTATAGCTGGTCTCCATTCCCTCTTAGCCCCATTATGGACGTAGACGGCGCACTTGCACAAACCGCCTGATCAATTTTCAAAGCAGTAAAAGAAATCATCGTGAGGAAGCTACACGTCTCCTATAAAGTTATCAAAGGTATGACGATGACCAACAAACGAGATAGCAATGATGATGTTACTTAAATAACGTGAATGATATATAAATATTTGGGTCGAACATAAAAAGTACTCGATATAAAATCAATATGGAACTAAAACTTTTCTTTTGTAGAAGAGGTTTTTCTCCGCAGCGGCATTATGTCAGTGCCCGAAGCTACTATTACTGCGCTCCAAATATTGCTTTCGTTCACCTTGTTACCCTTATTGCTAGTACCACCTTTTATTTTATCAAATTCTCCTTATTTCTTATTGTAAGTATTATTTTTATATAGCACTAGGTCCCACATTATGTAATGAAATTTGCAATTATACTTTGAAATTTTCTCACGATCGACCTCAGCCAACAGGGCACTCAAAGCCTAAGAACTGATTTGGAGTTGTAACTTTGACATTTCCAGTGTACGTAAATACTTTGTACTTAAATTTAAAAAAATATTTAAAAGAACATACCATATATTTTGTACGAGGAATTCAAGTATATATGTATATATAAAAAGTATTAATTCACATCAGCGCTCCATAAGGTTAATCTGTAACTACGAACCATACTGATGATTCTATAGGTACATAATAAAATTATCAACATGGGTAAAGCCGATTAGGAGAAGAATTACTAAAATAACATACGCCGGAATTTAACATATTGAAAATTATTTATCACATTTTTTTAAGGTCTATTCTACGTAAAAAATTAAACTGAAATTATGTTTTTAAAGATATTATTTGTTTGTTTTTGAACTTCCGCAACAATTTTGTTATTACTTATTTTATTTTCATATTTACAATGATGCAAAATCCCAAAACTAATTACAATAAAAACCTAACCTAAACAATCCAAAGGGAGTCCGCGCCCATGCGGCAATCGCAATTCTCTGCGCGAGATATGAACCAGCCCTCTTGTCACAGGCAGCGTCGATCAAACGTGGTACTATTTGTTTGAACTATATATAACTATATTATTTTTGAATTGATGTTCAGCGATCGATATTACCAATAGACATTTATAACGAACTCCTCAACCTGCTGAGATGAGACCATGAAGTTCTACTCGAAGACGTTTTTAAAGGATACAATATGTCATATCACATCCATGAAATACTTTTATTTTTTTATGTGAGAAGAGTAACAAACGAGCTTGTAGGCTACTTGATGTTAAATAGTACTTTAAGCCTATGGACATTGACATATGTGCATTTTTAAACAGGTATCTTCTTTCAACGGAAAGTCTTCTTCATTATCTTTAATCATCATCATAATGACATTGAAACGTAACGTAACATTGCGTAGATAGGTACCATACCATATTACAGCGAAGTTGTGTTCCTTCCCCTGGTAACAAAACAGTCTCCTCCATTATAATTGTAGCCGGCAATTACACCTGACCAATCGAACACACGAGGTCCTTCCCAGGTCGAATTATGGATCTACCATCATCCAAAAATTAATATTTCGATTTTAAAAATATCAACCCTAACTCTGAACCTAACAAATCTAAAATCTTGACATGGCGCTACAAAGGTGACGTACAGAAATTATAAGTGTTGAAAACGAATGCCCCGGGGCCTAATTGAGTATTCCCTTTGAACTGTCACGCTTTGGTACTCAATACTTTGTGAAACTAATATCTTATTTATATTATAACTATATTTCAATTGATTTGTTGTCTTAAATTTTTAACACGCTTTTATTAGCTTGGGTTGTATGTATGTATGTAATGGCATCTTTGAGCATAATTTTCACCAATTTTCAGATGTCTGATTAATTTGAAACTTTGC
>DWON01005017.1:0-15458 GCA_018251015.1 Phocides pigmalion okeechobee | reverse complement strand
CGCACACGCACGCACACGCACGCACACACACACACACACACACACACACGCCGTTTTTTCACTAGTATTTTTATAACGTGAAAGACGGTGGAATAATTTACCTCAAATATGTATGTAGTGCCTCTACCTCTGGCACTCAGTTAGGCTAAGCATGATCACACTACATGATTTGGAACTGAGCAGTAACCAAAAATAATTACAGTTAAGTTACTGTTTCTCATTTACATTCTACTTTACACGGCTTAAACCTTTAGCCGTGACCACGAGCCAGTTAGATATATCGGTAATAAAAAAGCGTTAATCTTGAGTACCCGTTTTATAGTAAAATGTATAAATTCCACCACGATATTAGTTTAAGATCGTACAGTTTCTCATTTATATAGATGTTTACATATATGTACTTTATGTACCTAGAAGTATAAGGAAAGTTATGAATGCTAACATAATATATATTTATGTGTATTAAGTCCGATGTCAGGTGTTTAAATAGCACTGAAGTCTCGTTACGACTGTTGTGTGTTTTCGTGCTTCAAATGGCACGTTCCGATTGTTAACGATAGTCAACTGTCGTTTAGTAATGCTAAAGGAAGGTGAAACGGCATACTTAGAGAGAAGAATACTAAAACACGACTAATGCCTATCTGCGGCCGTGCGTATATAGTTCTTATATAGTCACCTGTTCGTTTGGTAGAATCAAGTACTGTTAATAAATAATGAATTAACGTAAATATTAAAATGAACACATTCAACCCTTAAACAAAAAGCTTAACATAAACAATCTGAAGGGAGCCTAAGAACGCTGGCTGCATTCTTGCAATGAATAGTAGTAGCAATTGTCTCCGTGAGGTATAAACCAGTGTTGTTTGTTGCAGATGAGGCGGGAGTAGCATGGGCCAGGCGGGCAGCCAGCCGGCCGGCGCGGAGCAGCGCGCCCGCCGCGCCAACACACTCCCGCACGAGCCCCCGCGACTCGCACCTAAGGTGAGTTTGACCGTCCACTGACTGCCACCTTAAAGCTAAAAAAATACGTAACGTAGTTCGTAAGTAGAGAAGTAGTTTCTTATTCATACTTATTAGTTTGATAGGTTATATTTAACACTGATTAATATCTCGCTCAAAGAATAGCGATAGTTATTAAGTGCGGGAATCCGACCAGTATTAATGGCACAATGCCGCATGGGCACGGACTTGCTTTAAATTGTTTAGGTTAAGCTTTTATAATAATTAGTTCTAAGGTATTCTATATTAGATCGTATGTACGAGTATGTATATCTAATTTACGTATTTATTACTGTGCCGAATGTAGGTGTTTAAATAATGTTAGAAAACGTTATTTATATTCTACTGGACTGACTATATTGCTCGCTTTCGAACGATAACCGTACGGGACGAAAGGATGTCGAACGGAGCTAAGTAAAAGGAATATAGTTTGCCTTCCGCTCAGGTGGACTTGACGAAAATACCAGGAAACCATTGGCTTTAGAAGGCACAGGATTGGATTTAATGGCGTCAATTAGGAGCGGTTTAGTTCAGTAAGACGGGCTGGCTTAGTCCAGAAAATCTGATGGATGATTAGATGGATACAAAAATATTGATGTGATTCCACCATGTTCCAGGTGCTGCCATCGTTGACAGAGTCCCCACGGCTGCGGAGTACCGACAATGGCGCCATCTTGCACTCGGGCGGCACCATCAGCGGGCGACGACCCGGATCCATCATGCAGGACTCAAGGATACCTCATGGGCATATGGTAACAACTCTTCAATTGATTTCTCATGACAAAATATTACATACAGCGAAATCAATTTCTCTTTCATTAAAAAGCATTTAGGCTGATCCGTTGAATGAAAAATATTCAATTTTGTTGTAAAGAATGAAATAAAATAAACAATACCATTAAAAGCTCTTGAGACAAAGGAAAAACTTGAAACGTTTTAAGGACAAATGAAGCAAAGTTCATTGTTATTGACCCAAGCGAGGACAAAATCGAAGATGACACACGACATTAAGTCAGAGAGCCTCCTAATGAACATGCGGTAATCGCCTCCGTCGAACCCTTACTCCCCCATCGGAGCATGTCAGCCTTAACTTAATTAACATGGCATTCCAAACAAAGACGGGTCGACAAAGCCTTCGACTAATGGACAAACAATTAGTGGCATGTATTCATGTTTACTCGTTGTTTCCTGGTTGCATACAAACTAATCTGGAGGCGGGGCGGGTTAATAGGGATTCCACGTTTAACTCGAGGCGTTCCAATCCGGTTTATATACCAATAAACGTTATTGTTTGTGTATTTTACCTTTGCAATTACATTCTGCAATCGATACTAAAGTTATTATAATTAAAATAATATGTCAACAAAACACGATTACCTATATATTGATGATAATAGTTTTATCTTACTATCTTGACATTATCTTATACAATCTTAGAAACTCATTTCGCATCGTTACGAAGTCTAGGAATTAGAGTAAAAAGGAGCTTGATATAGTAGACACTGCCCTGTTTAAAGTCTTCATCCGTCTAACTTTGCCAAAAACCCATCGACATCTTCGGTTCCTGATATTGCTCTAAAAGACAAACTAACAAACGACTAAAAACTAGAACCCGTAAGATGCAATTAAGTACATACATAGGTATAGAACATTACAATTGTTTTTAAATCACGAATAGGCACATGTAATTTATTTACAATAATACTGTTGCAGTGCTATTTAATGCTACAAGAATAACAAACGTGTGTGTCTATAGACATTCATAACTAGCTACGAATAGTATTTAATGATATCTGAAGTAGTACGTATATGTTTTGCTCCAAGGACTTATATGGAGTAAGCATGAAAATATGGTCGCCAAGCTTGCAACCGTCCCCGCTACCACACGACTCCAACCCAAATGCAAGAGTTACTTATTTTCTTTTGTCTTTTGTCGCCTCGCTTGTAATATGTTCTCTCCAACTAAAACAAAAAATACAGTTACCTGTCCATCGAGTTCTACCTTCTATTGGCATTGATTATTACGAGAGTTATGATGGATTATGATGGCGATCATTTTAACCCTGTGGAACTCCGGTTGTACTATCGTTCAGTGCTACTTTTGAGTTACAAAAATGAATAATTTTAATCGTGTTCGTTTCCAGCACGCTAACGTGTATAGATCGCGTTCGGCGGGTGGCTCCGGGGAGTCTGGCGAGCTGCGAGCGAGGGAACGGGATCCTCTGCATCGGTCACACACCAATTTAGACCTCAGGCATAACGACCGTAAGTCTTATTTACTTTTGCATTTTTTTTTATTTATACACATGTGAAAATTATATAACTTTTCTTATACATTAACATTTTCATTACAATAATGAAAAGCTTAATATAAATTATTATGCTACTACATAGACGATATTACAATTTTTGCAAAAATATTTTAAGGTTCAATAATTGTGAACATTATTTTTTGCGTATAATTAGACGATATAGGGACGACAATATTTACGTGAAATTTTACATTACTTATTTTTAAATTTTAATAAATGTGAAAAATTAGTTTTTGATACTTATGTATGAATAAAAGAGTGAGCAAACTTTTTCTACGAAATTGAAATAGAAAACGAGCATGCAGTCCTGATAGCAAATAGTTACTGCCGTCCATGGCATCTTTCACAAAGTCCATATATAACAAGAGGCCTTCCAAAAGTAGATCCCAGATGTTTTACTCTGACACTAAGATGATTATCTCTTATGTAAATGATGCGGCGACCGCGCTTTTCCTACCCTATTATATTTATTTTTTGAAACCTAGTTGATATTTGGATTGCGATGTATTTGGACAACATTAAACGATATACATACTTTTCTTTCCAGCCAGCAATTTAAATAAGAGATTCGGATCAGAACCTGATCTAAGGATAGAAGAAGAGCAACACAAACCGAAAGCTAATAATAAGCATTTCCGGAAGAAGTATCGAGCTCCCCCACCGCCCAGCAATGATGTAAGTGTTGAGCTATAAACAATCCTTACGATATTAAATATTAAAGTAATTCATCGATCAATATAAAATTTAAAATAAGTAATTTTTTTTTCGATATAGGTACACCGTTTTCTTTTATTAAATTTTAAATTAATTCAACGGTTTAAAAGTATAATTTTCTATCAAACTACATAAACATAAACTTAGAGAAATTATTTTTTTCGATAAACTATATTTTAATTAATGAATATAGCTGAATGAACTACATTTTTATCTTAGAATAGAGAAGGTTCATCACTTGACTCCAGTGAGGGAAATGCAAGACAGGAACCGCAAAGAAAACTTAGACTCTTCCGAACACGAAATGAAACCAAAAAGCTAGGTGGTCCCTGTGATTCAAAAATACCCATGTATAAGAGCACATATACTGACTTCAAGTCTCTAGATTTTAATGACCAATCATTTGAAAGACGTTATAAATCACCCTGCAAGGATAAGGAACAACATCTAAAGCACCCCGACAATAGAGATATGGTGCAAACGTCTTCGTCATTGAAGAGAGAAGAAAAGATATTACAAACCAAACAAGATTACAGGAAACCGAGAATAGACAGAGTTAGTGGATGCAGAGCCAAGACTTCGAAAACGACTGAAAATAACGAGGCATGGAAAACGCCCCTGTTGAACAGGAATTTTAGGTACTCGGAAAGATTTAAAAAAGAGGACATCGAAATACCTTCGTTCAGAAGAGAAAAGACTTTCGACACTACCTTGATGATTACTGAACAGGACGATTCGCCCAGGGCTGTTCACGAGAGCAGAATGAGAGGAATCGGGGAACAGATAAAAGGCTCTAAACTCAGTCCGTTAGCTGAGAGTAGCAAGCCTTTAAGAAAATCTCTTCCTTCGTTACTAAACAAAAGTAACGAAGAAAAAGATGAATTTCAGATGGAACTTAAAAAAGCAACGAGTAGAATAAGAAACGAGTTAGGCAATAAAATTAATGTAAGTGAAAACAAAACTAGTCAAAATGAAAAATTGATTGTAGACAAACCAAACCCAACGAAAACTCCAATACAGAGCAAAGTCAAAGAGTCTAGTCTTAAAACTGTGGCGAATGGTAAACAAGAATTAAAGATTGCGAACAGTAGGAGGCCTTTGAGCCGGTTGAATGAAACCAATACTAAATTAACACCAGGTAGCAAATTAAACGATACCAGTAAATACAAATTAGAGATCAAAGAAAATATTCGAACGATGCCAGACCGGGGGCAAGCGTCGGGCAAAGAATCAACGCCTGAACATTCTCCAACAAGAAGAAAAGAAACAAACCAAATCCAAGACAAGTAAGTTAATTTTACTAATTAATTCAAATGACACACGGACAATATTAGCCGATGTAAGATTTTAACACTGTATCTTACTATCTATCTATAAATATTTTACAATAATATAAAATGTATAAATTTGAATTTGAATGCTACGAATTTATATGTAACTTTATTTTGCTTTTATAATTCTTAATTGTAAAACTGTTAGAAGTAGTACAGTTAAACATAAATTTTAATTTTCAGACAAAAATCTCAACCTCAGCCGTCTAAACAATTCTACTTCGGCATGATCGAAAGCAAGCAGACTGAACATCGGGACCATCTTAAAGACTTCCCTGGTCTCGGTAGTCCAATCATTGAAGAGTTGAGCAACTTCCACCTCATCGAGAAGAAGTTGCTGGGTTACCACGATGATGACGAGCTAGATAAGTTTAACGAGAAGCTTAGAGAAGGATGCAAGAGAAACTGTGAGTATGAATTAATGTAAGATGATTTTGATTTGGTTTAATCAAATTAAGATAAAAATAATCAAAATGTATTCCTTTGAAAGCAACTCATTTAATATGATGGAAGACGTGATTGGTAAAATCTAACTTACATAATTGACATGGCAAAAGGAGACGACTCAGCTTCCATACTCCCATAATTCAACATCAAATATTATCTTCCAGTGTCATCCGAATCAGCGCTATCGTCAGATGGTTCAGAGGGCGAGGGCTCGGAGGGCTCCCTGGGCATCGCCCTACGGTTGAGGCCTACGCTGCCGAAGAAGCAACCCAACATGACCCACTTCTCACCAGCTGCGGCCTGGAGGCAACTTGCCACTTTGGACGCTCATCTAATGGCTGGTAAGTCCATAACTGAAGAAAGCATTTATAAGATCATACTATTTATCATTTTAAAAGATTTCTGAAACTAGTTATTTTAAAATCTCTAAAAGACAAGAAAAATGACTATTCATTTGTCATTGTTTTTCTTGTGTGATCTTCTATTTATAACGTAGGACAGAAATTTAAATATTATAGATTTTTCTTTGCATTCTCAATACTTTATATTCCATTTTTGATCCAGACTTTGAAGTCTACGATAATATCATAATTACATTTGTTTCATTTTCAGAAACGCAACCATTAGCCGTAGAAACAAAAATGTCAGGAGACATATCACCAGAATCGTCTCCTCGATCGGAACAATCTGCAGATAAATCCGGGGACTCGGGCATATCAGGGGACCACGGACACAGCGATCATAGAATAGACTCTCCGAGACATATCGTATGTTGGATAATATTGTTTCCGTTACTTAATGTTCCATTGTTTGTGCCAATTGTTATATTATGACGTGACTTTGAAAGGTTTTTTGTGTATAAAATTCCGTAATATAACTTTAATTTCTTTTATAAGTTTTTATAAATTTGAAGACAAATTTAGAAAATCAAATACTTAATTAACTGATTCCTCGTTGTTAAGTTGTTGTTAAAAACTACTTCGCAACAATCTGCCATCACAATGTATAATGGTATATATTTCAAAGCATACACTATGTGGATAGGAAAACGTGATGTGATTAAAAATATATACCATTACACATTACCAACACAGTACCAACACGCATATCTCCCCAAAACAGAGCATCATCAGGGTAAGTTGACTCTACGATGGTTAATCGTTACTATTAACTCTCTGATTCCTCGTTGTAATAAAATTTGTAAATTCTGATTTAATTATGCAATAAAGTTTATTTCTCACTACTCTTTACATACAAGGCAAAATGTTACAACCATGTGAGGACTATTTAATAAACAAATCAAGATATGTTTTATATCGAGTCTACCTTCTATATATAGTCAATTTCTGACGATAGTGTGACATTTGGAGATGTACAATTTCCACTTTTGTCAAATGTGAGTATTTCCTGCAGTTTGTTTGAAAACTTACAGTACTTTTTCATGAAGTGTTGCAATATTAGTTGACCTGAAAACTGGCTTCAACAATATTTAAAAAGTTAGAATCTATGAACTTGAAGATGATGATGATGTTTTATAATCGTCTCCTGTATAATTGAGGTTTTAAGCCTGTCGTCTGGGTGATATAAAAAGTTGTCATACAACATGACAGTCGTCATACAATCGTTGCCCGCGTGAGCAGGTCGCCGAGGCGGCGGGCGCGGCGTGGACGCCGCAGCAGGAGCTGGGCGACAGCAGCTCGGAGGGCGCGCCGGCGGCGGGCGCGGCGCGCGGCGCCGTGGCCACG
The DNA here is from genome assembly GCA_018251015.1 of Phocides pigmalion okeechobee. Taxonomy (NCBI): domain Eukaryota; kingdom Metazoa; phylum Arthropoda; class Insecta; order Lepidoptera; family Hesperiidae; genus Phocides; species Phocides pigmalion. Next base: position 7,910 of record DWON01005017.1, on the reverse strand, counting down.
TACAGCCCCGGCGCGCAGCCCTTCAGCCTGTCCCTGCCGCGCGAGCGCGCCGACGAAGTGAGCGCCACGGGACTCGCGCGGGACGTTAGGTCGCGCTCTGAGATCACTTTGGGACGCCTTCCCTCACTTGCTGCTGGCCATTATTCATTCAATATTATAGTTAAAATCATCCCAGATTCATTTTGACATAAATGTCCACTTGCTCCATTCGTTTAAGCTATTATTTGAGAATTATTTAAATAATCTACATAGAATTAAAATATTTTGATTTGATTTTACATTAATAAATAAATAGATTTACCAAACGCTTTTGATGCAGTGCATTAAGTACAAAATATTTTTATCACACACATAGTCAATTGCAAGATTTAAATTTGTTAAAGTGGGTAGAAATATTTAGCTTTGCTTAAACTATATTCCAAAGTCATCTCAGATCGAAATAAGGTTGCAGTAGAGTTTGTTGTAATCGTAACTAATTAAAAAGTTATCGTATCACATAGTGTTGTGACTAACAAAACTAATATAGTGCCACCTAGCCTCCCGTGTGTTGCTGACGAGGAGTAAAGAGTAAAATAGCACGCTTCCGCACTCGCTTCGGTAGTTCTAGTCGCATTAATTTACTACACTACACTGCCATTAGTCCCTATTGGTGGTTTTTACTATCATTAGTCTCTATCATTTAACTTATTTTCACTATTTTATTTATCAATCATTATTATTATTATTTTAAATTTTAACACCTTTCGATCTTACTGTAAACTCCTTTTCTGTACAATAGTTACTTTATCGTGCGACATACGCTCAATTTTAATAATTAATTTAATACTAATAATATGTCGATTTTAATTAATTTGTTTTCTCTTAATTTAATTTTTACATTATTAATTACTCAATATTAAAAGAATATTTACTTCCTAGATTAAAATGTTTTGCTATATCACTTTCTTTTAATATATGTGTATGCTTTCCTATATTTTTCATGTATCAAAAATCATTGCAATTAAACCAATGACTTAATTTTCCAACCGAATAGTTTCAGCACGCGATATAAAGACAATCTTTTCCGGTCCAATTATTAGTTATTGTGTTGCGTTGTGTTTAAGCGGTATCTCGCTACCTGTTACTAAGTCTCTTAAATGGTTGATACCTATTAAGGTATTATTCCAATATTAATTGGAATTGCCCCATATTGCTGTACACCATAAACAATAACTTTATTTTTATCAAAGTTCAAAGAGTATCAAGAAGAAAGTTAACATTTTTTTCCATCAAATTTTAATATCGAATTCCAAATTATTTTGAAATGATGGGTGTATTAGTTTCATATCTATCTCAACGTCAAAAATATAAAGATATGAAACTGATTCCTTGAAGCTATTATTTCAAAGTTGCATCTTGGATTTTGTAAGAAATTTATAAAAAGAGTTATGACTGACATAATTGAGTTCGTGAGTGATTTATGCTTACTTTTATTCTAAAATGCTTTGGCTTGAACCTGTTTTCCACTCCATTCTGGTTAATAGCTGTAATCTCAAAATCCTTATTTTCCTTTAATTTAATTAAATGATTTTTTACCTAACTTATCTAATACTTCGGAATGCTGCGGCGGCAATTTTAACTTTATTCCTCATCGGCGTTTACCGAAACGGACATTCCCAACTCCGCGTAGTTTAAAGGCATGTCGTGTTTCTACGATTGCTTCCAGGGCAAGCAGTTGCAGCAGGGCTTCAACAGCCTCCAGAAGTTGAGGAAGTCAGTTTCAGGGGCGCTGGGGGCCGCGCTGGGCTCCAGGAGGTTCGATCTGGAGCACGAGCCGATGTTGCACGAGCCTGAACAGAACTGGTTCTTGACGAAGTCGGCTCCGAACTCGCTGAGCAACCCGCTACTGTTCGCGCAGCCGGCGAGGGCGAAAGGCCTTCTCGATGACGATATTAAGGAGGAGTCGCCCACGTCGGAAAAGGTAACGATTTTTAATTATTAAAATTAACAAACTAAATATGGCTGGATAAAATGTAAACTCGTTATTTTGTACTATTTAAAAGTAAATCATTAAAATATATTGTCAAGCTTTTACATATTAAAAGCTTTTAGACTAAACCATAGTCGATGATATCTAAATTGGTTGTTATTAATAATTTCAATTATTTTGTATCTGTCTAGCAAATAGCATCGTAGCGACATCTGTTAGGAATGTTGTGTAGAACACCTTATTTTGATTTGAGAGAGATATCACGCGGTGCAAGCATTTTAGCTCGTATGTTTTTTTTTATTTCTCTTGATGGAAAGCGTAATAACACTATTTGGTACGATTATTATTTCTGATCTTACGTAACATCCAGATTTTAAACCTCATTTTAAATGAAGAGAAGTGTATCAGGCGGTGCAAGAATTTTATAAGTCATATCATCTTTCGACGAAAAGCACTTACTACAAAAAAATTAGGGTAATTACTCGTGGATAATAAAAGGAGATCTTACGTTACTCAGGTTTTCATAACTAATATCGATGTCTTTTGTACTTAATTATTATCAAATTAATTATTTTCTTGTAAAACTCCCATTATGATACTAATACTGATCTGGTATAAAAAATGTATTTGAATAATTTTAAAGTTGATCGGATATAGAGTTGTCCGTCACAATCCAGGAGGAAGCGAGCGCGTGGCGCGCGGGCAGCTCGTACCTGTCGTGGGGCGGCCACGTCATGTACCTGCCGCCGGCGCCGGGCCCCGCGCCCGACCAGCCGCTCTCCATGCTCGGCCCGCTCGACAGGCCCGTTAGGTACAATAGTACTTTATATTTTACAACTAATTTGTATATAAGAAATTCTTCTTATCGTATCTGTGAGTTAGATCAATTTGGTCCGCATAATAATTAAAACATAATTGAAATCAATCTTACAGGTATATATTCGTTTGATAAACTATCGATGTTTATTACGAACATAATTTGTAAGAAGAATTGTTGTAATTTTCCATAAAATCTATTTTTTTATGAAATTCAAAGGTGGTAAAAAAATCCATAACTCGTCGTAAACTTACTCTTGTAATTCGGTTGCAGAGATTCGGTCGTTGTATTCTTTTAGAAACGAGACATTCATTTTAATCTTCAAAAATAATAATGCTAACTAATTATTTCGGATAAGACTTTAGTCCTGTTTGAGGTTGTATGCGTAGATCGTTCGGCTCGACAAAATCTCATAACAATTTTGTGTAATTTGTAAGGACATCTAGACAATGTTTGTGAATAATTGGAATTAATACAAGAAATTATTGTCGAGATCAGATTATTTTAAATATATGGCCGGATTTGAGACAAGTAGGAATTTTGCGCAAATCCGGCTCAAAGGACCACAAAACTGTATAGTGTGTGTCATAACGTGTGTAACGTGGCTCCCAACGGCGATTACAGTTTGGAAGTCACGTGTACATGCAATAACCGGTGCTAGGGTTTTTGTTTTTCTTTTAAAAAGTATTCTGTGTGCCTGTTAAAGTCAATTGAGTATTTTAGTGATATTCTTGTGAAAATAATAAAGTTGTTAAGCAATAAATGTAGTAAGTATAGTAACCAGCAAGGTTGTCGCTTGTCGCAGGAGCAAGTCGTCGGGGAGCCTGGAGGCGGCGGCGCGGGCGGCGCGCGCGGCGGCGCTGGCGGGCGAGATGCGCGAGCGCGAGCGCTCGGCCTCGCCCGGCGCCGCGCGCGCCCCACCTCTCCGCCAGCCGCAAGTCGCTCGCGCCGGACCACCGCCACTAGACACTCTTCCCACCTGCGCTCTTCCTCCTCCGCCTCCTTTTCGGTTTTGACGCTCTCGTACTCTCGTTGTTTACCCCCTCGTACTTTCCTCCTACCCCTTTCCAGAAATTCGGACGGCGAGATGACTCATCCTAAGTCTATAAAAGACTCGCGCCCGCATCTTTCCACATGTTTTTGCCGACCCAAATGTCCTCATTTTTTGCTGTGATCTATCGGAGACGAGAATTTCTATGGTATCTAAATTATTTTAAACGAGAGCGTCTTGAACAAACGATTACAAGTCATCGAGTAACATTAGCCGTTCGAAACATCTGCGGCCGAGCGTAGACGCGTCAATAAATATAACAATTAGAAGCCTATTCGATATTATTGACGCAAATCTATATTAATATCGACTTTTCTTCCACGAATTGCGGAAATATAATGGATTGTAAATTTAATCTAGAGAGTATCTGTTTTCTAATAAAAAGATTTATGAATATAACGCAAGATCATGTTGACCCTGATGCGAGGTGTTAGTCATATGATAGGCGTCATAGTTAAGCACATATTTGACCCTTTGTAAAATAGTTTGCCCCAAGGAACATGAAATGATAAGCCAAGAATTCGAGATAGGAAACGACAGTCGATGAAGTTTTACCTTAAAATGTATGGTACAGTTCTTTTTATTATAATCTCCGTAACTCTCTACACTATCTTCACACACGAATATCTTATTTAGTCCAATATTTCACAAAGGTTTTTGTCAGCTTACTACTCTTTGTTTTGTCTAAAGCTCAAACTTCAGTGATGTCTATTTAATTCTATTATCATTTTTTAATTCTATCCCTAATTTTGTTATCCAAAACAAATAAGACTGCATATGGCTCGAATGAGGTTTAGGAATGAGAAACTTTACCTAAAAATGTCTTAGATACGCATATATTAAATTATTGTAAAAACTATTGGATTTTAAAATAACGAATATTACGACATAGTGCAAAGTTGCACCCCTGTAGTTCCATTTACGGTCGATATTAAGACGACTATCACAAAATCAATTTGATAGATATTAAGTTTCCTTTATATTAGATCCACCATCAATTTTCGTAAGTAAGTCAATGTTTAATTACAAATAAAGACAATATCATTGTAAAACCAATAGTAATATGTGAATTATAGTTCGTTATATCATTTATATGATATTTTGTCAGTATTTAAGAGTTGCTTTTCTATATCTACTGTAGCAAAAATTAGAAGTCTATGAATTTTGGGTTGATTCGTTTAGAGTTTATTTTAAAATATTTTCTAGGCATTTATTTCCAACATCCAAAGGCACGTACATGGATAAATACGTTATGAATTTTATGTTAATTAAACTATACTCACTTCAGGTACACAATACTGATAACATACATTGAATATATATATTATCCGTTATAAATAATATCGTGTGATTATTTCATTTCAACAGATTCCATACTTTATCTACGAGAAGATATTGAAAAACAATTCTTATCTATAAAATTAGCTAAATGTTTACCTTGTACCTCTACCTTCCTATTTTCGAAAAATATTCCTTTTAGTTTTGAATATTCGAGGGGAAGTTCGTTTTAACTGCCTCTCAGTAAGGTCTCCAGTGCCAAAATTGAGGTACGAGTATCGATACCTATGCTTGTTACTACTCACTGTTAACATTTATATAAGCCTACTGAATAAATATAATAAATATATTGTCAGAGTAGTTAGTTGTAATCTACTTGCGATTAATTTCATCACATTGGCAAAGCATTCACTACCCTATAGTTCAAAATGCACTTACCCTATGGAAAAGTACACTAGGTAGTTTTGATAATAATTTCTCTTCGTGATCAAATTCAAAAGTTCTATCATAGGTTAGGCGAAATGGTAAAACATGTATTCTTGAGTTATAATTTACTGGTTTAAAATAACAATATGGTTGTTTAATTGATACAAATATAAATATGATATTAAATTATGTGAAAATTGTTTGAAACCACGATTAAGGGTATCATCTAAAACTTAACACGAATCAATAAACAATGAACCTATTATTTACAATAAACAAAAATATGATTTTAAAATAGCTCCAACACGTAGTGACTTACTGCTCGGAACATAAATATCTATACTACAAGTGAGCGAATATGATTAAGAGCTAATTCTTCGAATCAAAGTCACTGGAAATTTATAAAAATAACTGTGTTTAATAATAGGCAATATTACAAATACCTATGGTGACAATATATATCCTAATTTGAAAGTGAAAACCTGGAAGTACATATCCAGCTGCGTTCCATGGTGTTTACAACGACTAAGTCGACGTGATCTCTAGACAAACATCAAGCCTGTGGTAATTTCAGATGAGTTATAAATAATCATTATTTAATCATTAATATTCGTCGCAAAGAAAATTCCCGTTAGATAGTTTCTTTAGTTCCCTGCTTTGTTACTTATTGCATTACCAATATAAATTGAATCCAGATGTTCTTTTATAATTACATATACGTCGTGAAATATACCAATGCGTAGATATTCATCTCGTGGTAACAATTTCTTCATATTGTAACATATCATCAGTGGAATAAATATTTATTAATATTCAAACATTCGATGCATTTATCGTGGTTTCAAGTAATCATTTATTTGCATTAATTTACCGTAATCTGGATAAATAATATAATAATATTTAATATGTAGATATTACAATTAGTTATTATTGTGGTCAAACATACACATTGCATTTATATTTTAAATTTTATGTATTGTTTAAAATTGTTTCATGATTTATTGAAATAAAACATGTTTATTAATATACATATGTTAAAATATTCGAATTTAATAATTACGAACTTATACAATCAATTTATAGATATTGTTATACTAAGAAAATATAATTAATAAAATGAATAAACAAATAAACAAATATGAGTGAAAAATGAAATGAAGAATGAGCTCAATAATTGCGATTGTATTTCATACTTCAATGACATTTGAAAAGTAATGTAGGAAAATGAATGAATATTTAGAAAGACTTATTGAAGTTAAATACGAAGGTAACTAATGTTATAATAAGTATTGTACTTTTATAATTTCAACCTTGTATGGTTTGCGACTTGGTTCCATTTTGTCTTGAGTTATAACAATGTATTATAGTATGTATGTATAATAAATTTCCTATGAACTGTAATTAGTAAAGCGCTTGGTAAACTATTACTGTGATGCGAAGTGCGAAGAGATAAATTGCCGTTTTTTCTGTATCAAAGATTTACAATAACTTATACCTAATTCAGTTTAAGATCATGTGAATAGGAAAAATAAAAGCCTACTTTGGATATACCCACTGTGAAATTGTTTCGATAAATATTGAAGAATTATGTTTTTTTAAGACAACCGTTATAACGCCTAAAACAAAAGTGCCTTTACATAATATAAAATCGATAAGTGCATGAAATTCTCGGTGCAATGCAAGCACTGCGCTACTCGGAATAATAGTTTGCCAACCTGTTACTAATTAGCTCGATTACCAAGTCTAGCATCCTTTAGTGGCTTCCAACGCAACGTTAGTCTAATTTATAAATTGATGTATTCCTATTGTTTTCCTAAGTATTAATAAGTTCAATTTTGTGAAACATATGAAAATTACTTTTTATTGCTTATGAATAAATATAAAACGTAAAGTTGTTCTTTATTACTCCCATTCCTTTTGTATCCCCTAGCTTAATTTATTGATATATATATCTAGTGAATGTAACAAAAGTATTATTTTAAATTAATTTATTTAATATGTCGATATAATATTACTTTTATATTTGTGTTACGTATATTGAACAGTCTTATATTGTGTCAATCTTTAGTCTGACAGTTCCATAAGTAGAAATTAATTATCATCTGTTTGAACAGCAAAGGAACTGTAAAAATATAAAAGAAATCTATATGCCCGAATTATGATAGATAATGTTGTCAAAATTATGTGAAGTTTATTAATGTATAAAGCCTACATCGTGGTAATATTTTAGTGCTATCGTCTTTAATATGATAACAGCGAACACGCATAAAAAAGGTATTTGATTTTCAATCAACGGTGGTAGAGCCATTAGAGCTCGCCCGGGGCGGTACCACCGCCACCCTCATAATCCGCCATAAAGCAACATGTTC